>CM077236.1:1209919-1214919 GCA_039654775.1 Spinibarbus caldwelli | reverse complement strand
CAGAAAAAATGTACGTTTGTGAGGGCCATTTATACCATTAATATTACAACTCAGAATATAAAGGTCAGTCATAGGTATCGAACAGAATTACTGCATAATAAGACAAAATACAAGAAAATAAAAACAATTGAGTCTACCATTAACCCCCCACACACCCTTCCCGTCACATGTTATGTTTCAAAAAAATCATAAACACATTCCCATGAACTATGGCAGATCAAACCAAGAACAAACCTTGATCTGCCAGCACCCCTCAATATGATCCGTGGAGTCAACAAAAATCTGCACATTACTGAAGCACCGACACTGGTCCCATAGTCACATATTGACTAGATAGTATCTCTATTTAAAAAATAAATAAATAAATAAAAGAAAGAGAGAGAGAGAGAAGGAATACAACTAAAACAAAAATAAAATAACATCCTAATCAGTAAGCGATACTGTATGCACAATGAAAGCTTCTAATAACTATGAATTAAGAAGTGAACATTAAAGTGAACAGTGAAAGACACAGTCACCTAACCATTTAAAGCATCTCTTCTCCGATTAGACAGCAAATGTCCAGCTGAAGTTCACTGAGAGTTGGTGGATGAATGAGATCTGAGAAAAACTCTTGCTTCTTCTGGGGAGTATAGCATTTTAGTTTCATCTTGATTGAGAATGACCTTCAGCGTTGCAGGATAAAGAAGAAAATTCTGGATGCCAGCTTCTCATTTCCTTCCTAACTGGTGCACATGCACTTCTTTTTGCTGTGATCGGAGAAAAAATCTGGAAAGAAAGACAGCATTGCTCCGTCGGGTGTTTTCACCGGGGCGTGAAGTCTGGCGGCCCGCAGAATAAGTACCCTGTCCGTGTACCCAGTGTTCGAACTATACCGTGGACTTTGGGGGAGCCCACTTGTTTTTTTTTTTGTTTTTTTTTATAAGGGGGGGTAATGCATAACAGGTAACAGAAAGATACATACATAAAGATACAGGATTTACCCTATTATACTTTATCGACACGAACTGATAGGTGAAACAACAAACAGCCACCCACAAATAATCTATAAACAAAGCATCAGGCTGTCTTTGAGTTCACACGAACAACGGTTAAAGTTACTCGTCAGGCTACAGAAGAATACCATAATTCCTCCGTTCAATTAGGCCTAAGACATCGAGAGTCACGCAGACCTATAACAACTCAGCCACAACACATAATTGCGAATAATATGCCTTACCTTAACACAGAATCGACCACAGACGCCTGAATGGATTTCAAGGACTCCGCGCAAAGATCAATGGCCTCCAACGTTTATACTTTTTCTACGAATCTTTTGAGTTAACGTACTAAAGATGAGTGGAATTTGCACCGCAGCGCCCCACACCTTGATGCTCATGACAAGAATAGCAAGTATAGTTATCTTTATTGAAGTGAATTAGGTTTAAATCGCCGTCATGCATGAATGAATATTTTTGCAATTTTACACATGATGATCACATTAGACAAAACTGAAATTGCACGTCAAAATAACACATTGTCAATATTTTTTGAGACCCCCCAAAATTTCACAAATCACGTTTTCAGGGGAGCCCATGTCTTATTAAGGGGAGCCGAGCTCCCCCTAGCTCCCCCGTAGTTCGCACCCTGCGTGTACCGCAACAGTTTAAAGATGAAAACCCGTGGTTTAGCGCGATCTGAGGACAGCTTTGAGTACACGCGATGCACTCGCTCCACTTCAATCTCTTTGCCCACCAAAGACGGGAGTCACGTCGGTAGAGATCTTTTCAAGAAGCCCATAGGGTTGTCCTTTTCGGAACCTTCAGGCAATCCAACCAGACGCAGATTGCTGCGCCTATTGCGATCCTGTAAGTCCACAACCTGTTGCTCGAGCGCTCGTGATCGTGATCTGCGACAACTTTCTTTTGTTCTCTCATCTCCCCTGTAAGAAGATCCAATTTAGAGCATAGCGACTGAACGACTGACATGTGAGAAGTGAACTCGTTCTGCATCGCCATCAACTCAGTTCTTAGAATGTCCTCAAAGTGTGTAACAGTGTTTGCCATCTTGTCCACCATATCACTCGCGGTCGGTGGCTTGGATTTCTTCTTAATCGGAGAAGCCGACGGAGACAACTCCTGCTAATAAAACTTAAAATAAAAACTAAAATAATCAGCAAAAAGGGGCCAAATGCACAGAGCTCTACTCAAGTGCGACTAGGTTCATGAGCATGTCACGTGACTCTCACTGTTTTATAACTTTTTAACACGTGACATTATCAGCGTCAGATCTCTGAGATATAACAGCAAACCGTACGGCTCTCAAAACTAAACACACACCAGCAGAAACAGACAGAGACAGCGATTTCTCTGCTACAGACGCTTTCATCACTTCTGCTGATGGACTAAAGGTTATTTTCAAGAAAAACTGTCTTCATAATGTTTCATCAGAGCGTAATAACTCGCTCTGCCTGTTGAACTCTGATTTTTCATCAGTCTGTCATACAGAAACACTTTTCTCTATCCAGACACTTCTCCCTGCCCTGCACTCACTGTCCTGCATCACAGACAGTGAAATGAGTGGAGAGCACAGTGACTTTTTAATGCGGTGATGCACATGAACAACCAATAATCAAACACACTCCGAGAGTGTCCTCACTTTCAAATCAGATTCATATTAGTGAATCAGTTAGTTCAGATGATTCATTTGAGTCATCACTAATGTACCCTTTTCACAGGACTGTGATGATGCGTTTCAATCAGCATCGTAAATCCTCAAAGGTTTTTTTTTTATTTATTTTTTTAATATGTAAGTAAAGCTTTAAAGTAAATACTTTGTATTATATCACCGTTGCATCAAATGACAAAAAAAAAGTGAATATATATATATATATATATATACACAAATCATTCATGATCCATCCTCACCTCCAGGAGAAGTGAGTATAAGGTATTTTTATGAATCTGCAAAAGGCCTTTCCTAATAATGTGCTAGTTAGCAAGTTCCACGGTTAAATGCGGCTAAAGTTAACCATCTCTCAGAGAATGGCTTGTCACGCCACAGAAGGGAGGGGTGGGGTCAGCAGAGCTCATTAGCATTTAAAGGGACATGCACCGAAACGGCTCGCTGCGAACAGAGCTGATTTTGACAGCATACAAAGGGTGTTGTTTTACACTACATTTGAGAAATTTTAACCAAAGTATGTTATAGACTTTTCATGAAGACCCTAAAGAATCCACTTGAACCAAGTTGTGGAAAATGGGCATCTGATATCCCCTTTAAATCACTGCAAGGTAAATGACTTTATGATTCTGAATGTTGCTTGTACTGACATGTGAGCTGATGTGGTTAGTAATGTTGAGCTGAAGCGTCCAGCGGGAGCTTCTGGTAACAGACAGATGCAAGAGGGACACATAGAGGAGAGCGGTGACACACACACACACACACACACACACACACACGACTCATTAGAAGGGGAGGATAACAGCCAACTCAGTGCCACCCCATTGCCTGGTCATTGAGCTCTCCAACCACGACAGATGCTGACAGTACCCCCCTCTCACACACACACACACACACACACACACAGACTCTCTCTCTCACACACACACACACACACACACACACACACACACACACACACACAGACTCTCTCTCACACACACACAACGCTGGCTGCAAACGGGTCTGAGTTCTCCTCCTGTGGAACACAGCGGGTTAAGTGGGCTCAGAGCGGGTCAGTTGTTAGCTGGTTAAGACTGTTACACTCCCGTCTGTTTCCTCTTGACCCGTCTGTCCAGAGGGACTCGACTCGCTCCTGTGGGCTCAGATCTGCAGCAGAGACCTCCTGAGAAACATTCGTCTAAATGTGAACCACAGCAACCTGCTTCTCCTCATACGAGACGCTGAAAGACCCCAGCAAACACAACCATGGGAACCAAATAACAACATTCTGCCAACATTCTTTTGTAATTTTACAACTTCATGACCATAAAATAGTGTTTCAGGGAGGTTTTATGAGACAACCGTAAAATAACACATACAGAACATTCTCTAATGGTTACTTTTAGGTTTTATATTTGCAGCCATAAAATAACATTTGCAGAACATTCTCTAATAGTAGCTTGTAGGTTTTATTTTTAAAACCATGAAATAAAGTTTACAAAATGTTTATTAAGGGTTATTTGTTAAGAGAATGTTCTTCAAACCTACAAAGAACAGTCTATTTATGTAAAGAAAACTTTCCTGGATAAGTAAAAAATAAAATAAATAAATAAAAGTTAAATAAAAAATGTATGTTTTGGGAACAATCTGAGAACCAAACACTAACAATCCCAGAATGTTCTGGAAAGCAAAAACTGTTTTTCCTGGTACATCACTAGAATGAGATTACACCACAGGAGATGTTATTGCTCACATGCTGCTCTTTCATAATTCTGGAGACTTAATGGAGTTTACATTCACATTTAGTTAAGTGGCATAGAAGAGCTTGTTCAGGTTGCTGTGTGTTAATAAACCAAAACACAGCAGTGATACTCCAACCGTCTCAGATGTTTCTCCTGAAATTCTCACAGTAAAGAAGGAATAAGGACAGACCCAAATAAGTCAGTAATTGTTGGTTGTAGAGAACTTGAAGAACAGCTCAGATCTATTGATGCAAAATGTTTGAGTTCATATTGAGATCTCTGATTTTTGAATGTAGACTTTGGTATCTTGACATTCTTCTCAGTAGAGATGATTTGCAGTCGAGTGCTGAGTTTGTCAGAGTCGCTTGAGTTGGTTAACTAACCTAAGCGTCTTCATTCACACACACACACAGAGCTAACCTGATCCCGCCACGGCCCCCCTTGAATTTGAATACGCATCCCCTGCCAGATTTCTGGCTTGGAGGAAATTGCAGGACATTTCCTGACAAATTGAGTTAAGTAGACATTAAGTGGAGTTTTAAGAAAACAAATGAGTCCCTTTATCACAGGTGGACACTGATGACTTAATGGGGCCCGAACAGATCCTATCACGGC
>CM077236.1:1193869-1203869 GCA_039654775.1 Spinibarbus caldwelli | reverse complement strand
CGACCGAAGCGCTTGCGGATGCGCAGATCGTGTGTTTGATCGTGTCCACCTGCGCGCTTCTCACCGGCGGGCCGCTTTCCTCTCTGAACTCCTGCTTTACTGCCGTTTGTATAATGGATGACAGCAGAGATGAATAGAGTCGTATTATTAATGTAAGACTGACAGATAGTGACGTGAGTTATGGCCGCCTTTAGTTCAGAGTCGCCGTTTCATGAGGCCTTTCAATAAAAGCCATACATAAATGTCATTTGTCAGTGACCATAAACTATTACACCGGCAATTGGTTAGAAGATTTGCTCTGTTATCTATCACGGTTATTTACTCGTGTTTCTTTGTGGGACCAGACGGACCGCGCGCGTCTGAACCGAACGGTGATCCACTTCATTATGAGGCGTGTTGTATTTCGCAGGTGTTAGCGGAGAGCGAGGCTTTGTGAATGAGGGGTATTTGAGGAGACGCACCTAAAAGCTCTATTACTATGATAATGGAGCGGAAGGAGGGAGGAGGCCCCGGGCTAAATGTAGAGCCGCGGCTTTGCTCAGAAACGGCTTATTTAAATATCAAACCTGCGTGCGGAATTGAGCGCTAACCCGTGACACAGGTACTGATGAGCAGAGGAGACGGGAATCAGACTCTTTCAGGATGCACTTACTTCTCTTAGAAAAATAAAACCATAAAAACTGACCCAAATGAGTCACTAGCTCTCACACGCTAAGGGCAGCAAATTTAAGACATACAAACGTTGTTGTGAAATGGTTCTAAAACACTGAAATGTCCAGTTTTCTTACTGTGATTATAACGTTATTTAAAGGTTAACAAAAACATTCTGCTAACTTTATTTTTACCCAAAATATAACGGTTTTGAATGTTTATGTTAATATTCTAAGAAATTTAAAATGTCCAGTTTTCTTGTTGTGATTATAATGTTCTTTAAAGGTCACAAAAACATTTCTTAAAACGTTTATTGAGTATAAATAACATAAGGACATTCAGAGAATGCTGTTCTAAGAACGTTTTCTCAACATTAACAGAACATTAATAAAATACAAATAACATCATAAAGACATTCCAAGAATGTTGATCTCAGAACATTTTCTCTCAACATTATGAGAGTGTATATCAAATATCAATAAAGTTCTAAGAACATTCCATAAATAAATACTTTAAGAACATTTTGTCCTAACATTGATATAACTTTTGAAAAACGTTAGTGAAAGTTGTGGTAACGTCCCTTGTTAGCTGGGTCCAGCTAACAAAAAATATGTTTTCAGAAAATCGTGCTAATGTTCCCATTAAATTATGAAAACATTATTTCTGAATATTTTATGAACATATAAAACATCCAGTTTTTAAAATGTTTTAAAAACATTTTTTTTCTTGGTTATACAAATGTCAAGGGAACATTACATTGTATCAAACATTATGAAAATGTTACTTTCAAATGTTCTCTGAACGTTCTGAAACAAGTAGCAACATTTAAAAAATGTTAGTTTTAGAAAATGTTTTACAAAAAAAAAAAAAAAAAAAAAAACATGGCATGAATGATACACAGACAATGTTTTTGTGCTAACATTTTGAGAACATGATTACAGACCAAGCGTACTATTAATGTTACTATAAGAACATTTGTTCATAACTTTGAGAGAACCTTGCTGGAACATTCCCTGTTAGCTGGGGAGCAGTTTGAATACAATCATTAAATGAGCCGTTTTAATTGGTTTTAACACAAATTGATCCTTGAGTACATGGGAGCGTATCTCATTATGTAAATGAATTATGATGCAATATTGAATCTCTTCTGGTCTCCGCCCACTGCTGCAGTCATGTGATCATCTCAGGTGGGTTCTCACACACCTCTTCTCTTTAACCTGTTATTAAAACAAGCATTACAATAAAATAATTCAGTGAATGAAATCTCTGACTTTTGATAGCATTGGTATGACGTATGTGAGAAACACTTCAGCAAAAGTCTCCATTTGCTCTTGGTCTCACTGCCATCAAATAAAAACAACTAAGTTCATATTAAAGAGATCTCGTGTTCGATAGCATTCCCAAACAATAACATTTATGCAAAATGCAGCGGTCTGCTAGTGGACCAAGCGTGGCGATCGATACTGGACACAGAGATCATGTGTGAGCGCTCATGTCATCATTTACACACACGGTATAAACTAATACCACATCAAACACTGCAGCTCTGCGCCTCAGGACATCAGATCTGCGCTCGACATTTCTGCCAAACATAAAAACACCAGAAAATCAATCCTACACAGCTGCCATGTTCGTGAAGCATTTTTAGCATTGCATTGAAACTCTCACCCGATATTAGTACAATAGTCTGAATACGATCTGGTCATTTAATGAGCTGTTTTAATTGGAATACTAATTGATCTTTAAGTGAATGGGAGTGTATCTCGTTATGTAAATGATTTATGATGTGATTTTGAATTTCTGCTGGTCTCCGCCCACTGCTGCAGTCATGTGATCATCTCAGGTGGGTTTTCACACCTGTTCAGTTCAACCTGCGCACTAGAAAAGTTTTAAAGAAACAGGATTCCCACGGTCATGGAAAACCTGGATATATGAAGAAAACTGATTTTGGTGATTTCTAGACCTGGAAAAGTCATGTAAATTAATAAATTCACTTATTTTATTAAAAATATATAAACTCCATGGGGATTTTAGACACTTTTTTTCTCGTTATGCCAAGCTCTAAAATATTTTATTGTGTAGAGATTACAAAACATTTTTATTTTATTCTTATCCTTAAATCTGTGAAACCTGACATATGAAATCATAGTCTGATTTTATTTATTTATTTATTTATTTATTTATTTAATGAGTTTATTGAAACTTAAAAATCAAAAGCAGATTTAAACAAATAAATAAAAATCGAATAAAAACAGTTTGGATATGTGTTTTATCATATTTGATCCATCAGGCTCTTATGGCTCATATAGTCTCATATAGTGAGAATATGGAGGAAAAAAAAAAAAAACAGCTCAATTGTATCCAAAAACTTAGCAAAAATATGCTATCTGGAGCAGATGCTGATATTTCTATGATGTAATTCTGATGCTTGTAATGTATATCAATGGGATGTTTCTAACAGTACAGCAGATACTGACATAAAATGATCAAAATATCAGCGGTTGCTCTATATCTCCAATAATATGATTTAGTAAGCTGAGATTGAAATGATCCAAACATATAATGCAATGCAATCCAATGCTGATTGAGAGATGAAGGAATAAACGCTCCTCAGAAGATGTGAGATGAAGATCATTCCTCCGCTGAGGAACAGTGAAAGTAAAGCTTCTGGAAACAAACACTCCTCAAAAGATCCTGATGATCAGATTTGAGACACACTGATTTTTTCTAAAAAATTATTGATGGAGAATTAAGTAAAGCTGAGCTGCTTCAGTCTGGAAATATGGCTGCAGTTATTCTGAGGTTTACTTGATAAAAATCAGTCAAGATTTAATAGCAAAAAGCAGCAGCTGAAGCTGGACGTTTCTACAATTACACTAAAAGAGCTTTTACTGGATTAAAAAAAAAAAAAACTATCAATTAGAGACAGAGGGCATAGAGTAGATTGAGTGTGAAACAGGTTTAACAGCAAAGCTGATCATGTTTATCAAGTATAATAAAGTATCTTCACAGGGTTAATCCTTATTCAGTAAATCACAACTGGATGTTGTTGTGGAATGACTGTGAGTGATCAGTAAATGATCTTCTGTACACCTGCAGAACGAAAGCTTCCCCTCTGTCTCTCGTGTCACGTTACAGACCTCGAGCTGGAATAACTGAGCGCTTCCCCGGAGTGTGTGTGTGTGTGTGTGTGTGTGTGTGTGTGTGTGTGTGTGTGTGTGATAAGGGCTGTAAGCGTATACCTGCTCCATCAGTATTGGCAGAACACATCAAGCTAAAGCAGCATTGATTCCAGTTCATTATTTAGCTGAAGAGGCTGCGCTCTCAGATGTTCCTCCAGCGACCCGAGCACAAGCATCCTGATCCCTGGTTACTGCACCTGACCTCCTCGCTCCCTCAGAAGGGAACACAGCGTCTAGCTGCGATTGAGATCTGGGCATGTTTCCACTGTGAGCTCTGATGTTGGGAACGCATTATAACAGCTGCTGCGGCTCATTACATATGCGCTGATTAGTTGCATTATAAGTTCATAACATATAAACATGTGTTTGGTACAGAACGAGGTGACGTTTTTGTATTAGGAGCATGTTAGCGTGCTCTCCGTCAAGTGCACTTCAAATAAACAGCGCCTGAAGGTTCAGCATTAGTGTCTGTTGACTTTAGGGACTCGCAGGAGGAAGTTTCTTCATCGCTGCATCACTTGCTTGGGTTTTCTGTACGTGTCAACAGCCACAGTGAGCTTCGAGGACAGAAACACTGAAACGGTTCCACATAAACACATATCAGTTCAAATAACCTTTAGCAGACCACCGGGGCAAGTTGTCACAAGGCCTGAGTGTCAGTAACTCTGAGGTTTGAGTCATACAGTAAATGCTTGTTTTGCTTATTTCAATTTTTTTTTTTTTCAAATCTAGTTCCAAATGTCTTAAATATGATTCATTTTAATGCTTTTTAATGATCTTTTCCATTTTTGCCATTTCATAAATTCTTTCCTAATTATGTTACTGAGAGGTTATTAAAAATCTTATAATACATTTTCAATAAAGAAATGTTGTCAATCACACCTTTTGACAACATATTTTCTCAAATCAGTGTCAATTACAAGTACTGTAGGTTCCCAGTGTGGCAACTTACCCCATATAATGTGACAACATGCCCCGTTGTTCAACAAACATCTTATTTCCTGTCAATATTAGTGTAAATGTTCAATAACTTTTGTAGTCAAAACTTTTGAGGTTTATATCTATACAGAAAATAATCATATAGAGAAATTACAGTGTGACAACATGCCCCGCTATAGAAGTCAACATGTGTTCAATATACTGCATCTTTATTCCTGACCAATATCCATAGAAATCAGTCGATAATGGCTTATGTCTATACAAAAGTATATAATCATGCACAGAAAATATAGTGGAGTAAACAGTGTGACAACATGCCCCAGTCTGCCCTACTCAGCTGCAATGAGTGTGAATGTTTTTTTTTTGTTGTTGTTTTTTTTAATTTTCTGGCCTTGATATTATTATATGAGAAACCCAGAAGCAGGTGAATTGAGGACTGAGAGTGTTTAATAAAAATACTTTTAATCCTCTACTATGATAATGACTTTTAATATTTGCTTTTCAGAAAGACACAAAGAGGTTTTGCTTGCTTTGGTTTCATTGTGGCAGTGTGTGTTCACTAAGCAGGTCCAGAATGAGCAGGTTTATTTGTTAATCCAACAAACAATTCCTGTTTCATATTGTTCTTGCAGTTTATTTTGATTTGCCCAATTTTGCTTTTTGCGTATTTATGGATTTACTGAGTAGAAACTCACAGGCACGGAAAACACAATTAGAGGAATATTTGTGCTCAAATATTGGTCTTGTATTGGCTCTCATTCCAGCAAAGTAATTATTGAATTTGTAGGGATCAAACAGGGCAGCGCGGGCAGGTAAATACTGTCGGCCAGCGGCGGAGAATGGGAGCAAATCAAAGCCTTTATGAGTCTGTGTTTCCAGCAACTCTGAGTTTATTATGAGATGACAAACCTCCAGCACATATGAAAGAGAATAAAAGAGAGCAAATGCATGCTGTGCTAATGATAAGAAGGGTTACTCCATCATGAGCACATACACACATACTGTACATACTGTATATTTGCTTATGATGAACTGACCTCTCGAAGCAGCAGCACTCAAACGAGACCCTTCGTACTCAAACAAACAACCCTTAGAGACTGGAGAGGCGTATGCTTGTTTATGTGTGATTCTTCATCGCTTCATTACTGTGAGAATCATCTGCACTGACCTGTAAACCGTCCAGACCTTCACCAGTGCAGAGGCTCCAGATCATGACATGGAGAGGTTCCTGACATTAGGTTATCAGCACCTGCTCAATAAATCATATATTTTAAAAGAAATTAACACTTATATTCATCATGGATGCATTAAATTGATTAAAAGTGACAATTAAGACATTTATAATGTTATAAAAGATTTCTGTTTCAAATAAATGCTGTTCTTTTGAACTTTCTATTCATCTGTGAGTCCTGAAAAATATGATGTATCACAGCACAACTGTTTTCAACATTGATAATAATCAGAAATGTTTCTTGAGCAGCAAATCAGCATATTAGAATGATTTCTGAAGATCATGTGACACTGAAGACTGGAGTAATGATGCTGAAAATTCAGTTGCGCATCACAGAAATAAATTACATTTTAATAGATATTCACATAGAAAACAGCTATTTGAAATAATATATAATATTACATTATTTTTTGTTTTGTTTTTACTATATTTTTTATCAAATAAATGCAGCCTAGAAGAGACGTCTTTTAAAAAAACATTAAAAATCTTTGTGTCCCCAAAGTATTCATTTACAGTTTTGTTCAACTGCTTACACACATTTTCAAAACTTTGCCTCTTTTTTTTTTCTCCAAACTTTACACACAAATCCAAGAATTGCACACACACAATGTAAAATGCCTCACATCTCTTGCAAAAGGAAGCACTGCATTCAAAATATCACAAACACATCTCAAAAGCAAACATTTGCAAACACCTTTGCCACAATATTAATTCCTGTTAGATTTGTGTGTGTTACATAGAGAATTGTGTGTTGTGTTTTGCAAAAAGTGTTTTATGAAATTGAAAACCAAGTCAAAGGCTGAGAATTAGTGTATGGTTTTGCAGATTTGGCGTGTGCTTCTGCTGTTTGAGTGTCAGCTTTCAGAAACTGTGACAAGTAAAGATTTTGTGTGTAAGCAGTTGAAAAAACTGTATTATTTTAAGTTACAGCAGATTCAAGCTTTCCATTTTATCACTACATTCCCTGGAAATCAAACAGGAAAACAACATATGATCATTTTTAATAAATCATAAAAAATAAAACTGATTTAATTTAGTTTTTTTTCTCTCTCTCTCTCTCTCATTTTAATGTCACAGTTTAAAAAATAATAATAATAATAATTGTGTGTCTTGTAAATGAAGCATGAATGACTGTGATGTGAAGTCTGAACAGACATCAGCCTGATGTGCTTCTGTAGAATCGACACAGAATATAAGAAAGGCTGCGGGTGAGCGTTGGACGTTCTGCTGGATCTGAAATACTGTAACACTTCTAACATAGACGACTGCTGCACCCTACAGTTAGAAGACAGATCACCACCAAACTCACATTCACACACAATTCAGCGCTTAGCAATTCTGATTGTCCCTGTAAACTGACCACAGAAGCACAGAACAATCATGAACAAATTCATCATTGATGAAATCACAGTTACACTAGAGCGAATGACATTAAAGAATAACCGATCACAAACACCAATCATTTTTTCAATTTCCAGCTCATTATACAGGGATTTTTCATGCACAAAAAGAGACAACAGTCATGGAAAACAAGAAATATTAGAAATTTTAAAATAAAGTTTTCCAGGCCTGGAAATTAAGTTTTTAAAAATTAGCTTTTATTTCATAAATATATATATATATATATATATATATATATATATATATATATATATATATATATATATATATATATATATATATATATATTTTAGTCATGCTCTACTTTTCAGGACATTACCTCATGTCCTCACTTTTCAAAACACTTATAAATCACACAGAATGGAGTGTATTGAAAATCTGAAATAGCACAAAGTCTCCTGTAAGGGGTAGGTTTAGGTGTAGGGTTGGTGTAGGGCAATAGCACATACAGTTTGTACAGTATAAAAACCATTACGCCTATGGGATGTTCCCACTTTTCACAAAAACAAACGTGTGTGTGTGTGTGTGTGTGTGTGTGTGTGTGTGTGTGTGTGTGTGTGTGTGTGTGTGTGCGCGTGTGTGTGTGTGTGTGTGTGTGTGTGTGTGTGTGTGTGTGTGTGTGTGTGCACGTGAGGTACTGGTAAACCTTATGTTATGGGGACAAAATTATGCCATCCCCACAAAGATGGGGACATTTTTGGGGACTCTCTGTCCTTGTGGGGACATTTTTTGGTCCCCATGAGGAAGCAAGCTTATAAATCATACAGAATTAAGGTTTTTTTTTTTTTTTTTTTTTTTTTTTTTAAATTTAAACATGTAGAAAGTTTCCTGTAAGGCAGGGCAATATGATATACAGTTTGTACAGTATAAAAACCATTACACCTACACTGAAGAAAAAAAATGATTCATTGAATTAACTACTTTTTTTAAGTGGTTGCAATCAATTTATTTTAGCTACATTTAAGTAAACACATTTAGTTGACTAACTTTTAGCTAAATTTGTTTAAGTGTAGCTAAAATAAATTGTTTGCAACAACTTACATTAAAAAATAAATAAATAAATAAAAAATACAAAAATACAAAATTCAAAATTTAAAAAAGTATCATTTTTTTCAGTGTATGGAATGTCCCCATAAAACATGGAAACCCAACATGTGTGTTTTGTTTTGCCAGTGAATCATTTCAGCTGGTTCACACACAGGAGTCTGAATGATTCATTTGTGAAACTATCAGAATCAAAGTGATTCTTATTCAGCAAACACAGGGGAAAATTATGCAAAATCATCTGTCAAAACATGTGAGAAGCCTGTGTTGGTCAGATATAGTCAGATGAAGTGAATGTGGTTTGATGGACTCTGACATATGGACGGGTAAAGAAAACCCCCAACAAGATCACAAAAAGCAGCGAGCGAGCGAGTGCTGCTGGTGCCAAAAGACTCACTAATTAACACTTCAGTTAGTTCTGTGGTATAGTTTCATCTCTATTCATAGAGAGGGGTTAAACTGGGATTTTGGAGGTGAAACCTTCTGCTGTGATGTGTGTTGTGTTGATCTGATCTGTATTCACATTACCTGCTTAAACTGAACATGCATGTGCAGTATCGTGATCATCTTTATAAGCGAGCGTCCATCAAGAGCACCGAACACTCCCCGGTCTGTCATTGGTCAGTCAGACAGTCAATCACGCCCCAAACTCACATGATTGGTTGAGTCAGAAGTTGACATGTTGGGAAAAGAGTAACAGTGTTTTACTACAAATGACTGATGTATAGTGACTGCGAAGATTACAGTGACGCTCCAGAAATCCCACATCACCTGACTCAAAGGATGAGCTTCTCATGCTGCTTTTCCTAAAAAAACAATAAAAAAGATTATTCAGGTTTGAATGTTGCTTTCTCATCTGTAACACCTTGCAGATCATTCTAGACACTCTAAAACATTTATGAATATGCTGTGACTGAAAGGATGAGATTTTAACCACCAATATACTATTTGATAAAATCATTCATTCTAAAGTCTGATTGGACAAGCCATTTGAGGTCGTTATAATGCTGATGACACACTGATGCTGTGTTGCTTGGCAACCGCAAACCGCTACAGTTACACATATGAATTATATTGCTTGGAATTATGATTACTATTAATAATAAATGTTCCTTATTAAAGCATTGGTGCTCATTTTAAATAAGAGTTAATAATTTTTTTCAAAGTTGTAAATGAAAGTTTATTGAAGTACATTTTATAAGAAAATATAATTTCAGTCTTTCTGCTTTAGAATTTCACGTTTATTTTTACTTTTACTTGCTAATTCTTTGTAACTGTTTGTGACAATTTACTAGCAATTTCTGTGTGAAAATGATATTTATACCATTTTTTTCAGCATACTATAATAATTCATTAAAGCAACTGTTGATGAAAAATGAAGATCCTGTCATTATTTCTACAGCCTCATTCGGTCAGAATCGTCACACCGCTCTTTTGCTCTTTGAGGACAAAATTAACTCTGTGAGTTAATAACAAAATAAATAAATAAGCATTAGTGATGACATGATGTTGAGTAAATAGTTTCAGGTGAATTTTCTTTTAAAATAACATG
>CM077236.1:1138869-1191369 GCA_039654775.1 Spinibarbus caldwelli | reverse complement strand
TGTGTGTGTGTCGGTTTTGAGTGTGGTTAATCAGGAAGGTCAAATCTTCAAAGTGAACATCTGGCTGCAGAATCTGTGCTGTTATGAAGCTCTAGAGAGTCTGATGTCTTTTCAGACGCAGTGTGAATGGTGTGAGAACCATTTCTGTGAACTCAAACCTGCTTCACAGTCCAGAACACACTGCAGGACCGGTTAAACGTTTAATGTGAGCCACAGAGCACGACTGTGATCCTCAGCACTCACAGCTCTGACACGGTTTTCCCTTCATTTCCTACAGAGGGATTTTAAATAATGTGTATAAAGAGCTCCATGAACCAAATCAACATTACAAACTCTGATTTGGAGCAAAAAATAAAATGCTTGAAAAGAAACAAGACTGAGCACTTTAAAAGTGATGCATAAGAAGAAGCATCAGAAATACTTTGACTAAAAAGATGATTGTAAAAATAGCATTAAAAATTATTCTACAATTTTGCATATAGAATCATTTTACAAGCTCAGAACTCATGACATTATGAAAGCCTGTTTCCAACACAGGTTAAAAAAATTTTTTTTAAAAAAACTTATTTTTTTCAACTTTCTATTTCACAAAACTATGTTTATATTTCACCACTGAAACAAAAAGTAAAAATATAATATTTTTTTATATTTATTTATTTATTTATTTTATTATTATTTTTACTCAGAATTGCATTATATTAACTCAGAATTGTGAGATATAAGCTTGCAATACTGAAAATAAGTCAGAATTGTGAGATATAAACTTTTTCCTTGCAGTTTTGAGTGTACACCTTTCTTTTTTTTCTTTTTTTTTTTGCAATTGCAAGTTTATGTCTCACAATTCCAACTTTTCTTCTCAGAAATGAGCTATCTTGAAATTCTGACTTTTTTTACTCAGATTTGTTAGTTGATAAAATAAAAAAGGTAATTGCGAGTTTTATTCATTCTCACTTTTTTTCCTCAGAATTCCACTTATCTCACAGTTCAGCTTTTGTTTGTTTATTTGTCTTGACCTGTTTTTTTATTTGTTTTTTTTTTGTTTGTTTGTTTGTTTTTGTTTTTGTTTATTTTTCCACCTAAGGATAATATACAGTAAATAGTGTGTGTATATATATATATATATATATATATATATATATATATATATATATATATATAGTGATTTTTTATTTCACAATTGACTTTTTCGCAATTGCGAGTTTACGTCTCACATTTCTTCTCATATTTCTGTTTACATCTTGCTCCAAATTATACCATTTTACGGTGCATGTCCGAAAAACATTAAAAAAAAACAAAACAAAAAAACATGGTATTAACTTGGTACCTTGTCCAAATAACCATGATAATACCATGGCACTTTTTAGTACTAAGTGCAGGACAATATACCTAAGAGTTTAATGACATAAGGTAAGTATGAGATGCATTGCATTGCCACACTGACGGGTTCTGCTGCACTGTTGCGTGTCTAACCCGTCTGCCGCTCCACACATCCAGAGATGATTTCATATTCGAGAGATGCGAAAGCATCTGCTGCTCCCAGAACAGCGGCGAAAAGCGCGTTTACGGCGCGAAACTCGATCTGCTGCTCACCTGGACGCACGTGACGCACAGGTGTCACCTCTGATCCAGCAGTTCGAGCGGCGCGCGCATGTGTGTGTGAAATGAGCGCGTGAGAACGCGACAGGCTGGTTTTTGGATCTGTTAACACCTGTCGTGCAAAAATTCCGGCATTAGGAACTGAAAGCGAGAAAACCATATTATATACACACACACACACACACACACACACACACACACACACATACATATATATATATATTATTTTATTTAAATCAACATTAAGCAGAGAACAGACACTTGCATGATGTAAAATAATTCACTTTTTCACATTACAGTAATTTTTCATTACAGTAATGAGAATATTGGAGTGGAAATAAAGTCACAATGTAAATGTCCATGATTGCTTTCATGAGATTCACTCTAATCACTAATCATGTTGTAATATTTATTAATTTATAGAGTGAAATTGCAGATGTTTAAGCTTTATGCAGCATCTCAGTTGTTTTATTTTAGTTTTATTTTTTCTTTCTTCTTTAGCTAAACATCTCGTGGCTGGGTTTTCTTCATTTTGTCATGTGTAGAGATGTGTTTGGTGTCTAAACAGAGTCCTGCACACACACCCTGAGGACACGACTTACAAACTGCACATATTCAGGCTTTACATAATTGTGCAAAAATGTGAATTAAACTAAATGAACATCACCATCTAAACCTGTTTCATTCAAAGCAGCAAAATTAGAGTACAGGAGCTCTGTGTGTGTGTGTGTGTGTGTGTGTGTGTGTGTGTGTTTATGTTGGTGTATTTTTTACTCAACAGCACGTTTTAATCAACTGCACAGAACAAAGACGAGAACAAAGAAAATACTAAGAATTATTTTGTACCAAAGTGCCATTTTCAGGCCAGTATGCTAATGTGGCGTCAGACGGGTGTAGGTGACTCTCGCTCTCTTAATGGCTGAATACAGTTGTGTTTGAGGGAGAACAGTTAAAAAAAAATGTCTCAAACTAGACGTGTAAAGCCTTGCCATCTTCACTGCAGACAGAAAACTCTGAAAACTGCCATTAAATATCAAAAACGTTCCTTCATACTGCGTCTGGACCCTTTTGTGGGCACGGTTATAAATATTTCAGTATTTGGCACAGTAAAAAAATATGAATAATATTTGTGGATGAGAATTTGCATTCAACTGTTAAATTAAAAATTAATTACTCAGATACATAAAGGAACAATATAACTTTGAAGCCTCCGAGATGGCAAAGTTAATTATTTCCAATTAGGAGCAAAATATCTTCAGAGATATTTCAGACCTTTTAATAGCACGGGATGAACCGCAGACAGAATAAAAGACTCTTTGTTGGTTTTCCAGCGCGTGAAAGATAGCACTTCATATCCAGAGCGTGTGCACGACACAATTAAAATCTATAATAAAGAATATTGGAATATAGAAAGAAGTGTGCTGATCACATAAGCTCATATTTAACATAAAACACACAGGCGGAGCGTAATCAAACGGCCTCATAATGTGTTTGCCCTGACACTATCAGCTGGCTGGATTTCTGCTTATAAGTTGCTGTACTGGAGCTTTATGGGACACGTGCGGCTCGAATGAGAGCTGATGTATCGTGAACAAGGAGGAACCTGACCTCTGTACGGCAACTGCTGACTTTACACACTTCAATTTATGCACCACAATCTCCATGCTAAATTTATTTGAATGCAACATAAGCTGTTTGAGATGATCAAATAAAAAAATAAATGCCTGTTCTTCCATGAGGATTGCATGTACGGGTTCAGAAAACAACCTGAAGAGTGACCTGTGTGATACTGGTTTTGGTTTATCAAAACACCATCAGGCCATGCATGCACAAGTACACAAGTAAACACATGCACAAAGACATACTGCAAATGCATGAGTGCACAAGTGTACACGCACAAGTACATACATGCGCAATGACACACTGCTATTTCACAAGTACATACATGCACAAAGACATACTGCACATGCACAAGTACGCATGCACAAAGACACACTGCTATTGCACAAGCACATACATGCACAAAGACATACTGCACATGCACAAGTACGCATGCACAAAGACATACTGCTATTGCACAAGCACATACATGCACAAAGACATACTGCACATGCACAAGTACGCATGCACAAAGACACACTGCTATTGCACAAGCACATACATGCACAAAGACATACTGCACATGCACAAGTACGCATGCACAAAGACACACTGCTATTGCACAAGTACATACATGCACAAAGACATACTGCACATGCACAAGTACGCATGCACAAAGTCACACTGCTATTGCATAAGTACATAAATGCACAAAGACATACTGCACATGCACAAGTACGCATGCACAAAGACACACTGCTATTGCACAAGTACATAAATGCACAAAGACATACTGCACATGCACAAGTACATACATGCACATACTTACTGCACATGCACAAGCACACATGTACAAGTACATACACACACAAAAACACACTGCTTTTGCACAATTACATACATGCACAAAGACACACTGCGCATGCACAAGTACATACACGCACAACTACACAAGTGTTCAAGTACAAGCACAGATGAAAAAATACATACATGCACAAACACATAGGTACAAATAAACCTCAGTAATCAAGAGAGTGTTAGAACCTCCTAAGTGTGATTAAAACCGATGTCTTATTCAAGTAGCTTGTCATAAACATTTCGAAAGTTTAACTAACTTTAACTTGTTCAGCAAGATTCGCTTCTGTTGAGCTGAAAGGGAAAACAGTTTATGCTGATATAGCATCTCCTGTGGAATTACTGAGAATGCATGTGAATGACACACAATACAAATATTCTGTTCCTAAAGTCACAATTACCTTGATTTTACTTGCATTTTCGTTATATTTCATATTCTTTCTTCATACTTCATCTCAAGCACTTCACTGACACCCTAGTCTACTTCATAAACACCTACACTATTTTCAGATAAAAAACTTTATTAGGGGCAAGATTGTTGTTCAGGATAAAAATGGCACAACTGTGGGACAGCTGTGAAAAAAAAAAAAAGTATTTTTTTTTTTTTATAACAGCATTTTCATATTTCAAAATCAAAAGTGTGAGACAAAAGTATAAAAATACTACAAAAGATGCTAACACATATACATTAAAGGCATTCGAAAACTGCAAAAATTGTTCAAAATGCATAAAGTTAAAAGATCTAAAAGAATTTTATTTATTATTTTTATTATATATATATATATATATATATATATATATATTTTTTTTTTTTTTTTTTTTTTTATGTTCTAAGAAGTGTTTTCACTGACTGTGTAGAGAGTATTATAGGCCTTATAGAGATTGAGTAGTTAGTTTATTTACAGCTGTCCATTCAGAGTCATGTCAGATCACTGGATTATTAGACAACAACTATTCCTAAAAAGCAAGCTATTTTGTGTCTGTCTCTCTCATGATCTGTTTGCAGCTGACAGGTAGCGTTTCATTAAACTAGCCCAGCATGTCTGTGTCACTCCAGATCTGTCCCATCTCACCGGCACGACCAGAGTGCTTTTTGATGAAGTCGTTCATAAATTTTTATATAACGTGTATGAACTTGATGTACGGCCTCCCGGCTCATTAATATTGGAAGGGATCACCTTATGAAAAATAAAACTCAGGGGTATTTTTCTGCTGGTGAAGAGCCATGATGTATTACACATGTCTGTGAATCACAGCTCAGTGCATCAGCTGGAAATATGATGGACAAACAGCCCATGAGTTCTTCATGACAGCCAGCGCTACTAAATATGACAGAGATCAGGGCTGTGGCTATCATTATACCTTAAAAAAACTCTTCTCAAATATCTAGCGAGCAGTCTGTCTTCTGTCCGTCCAAATGCTTTATTTTACAAATATTGCTACTATAATGAAACAACACACTGAACTCACAACTGATTGTAATTGAGACTAAGTTGCTTACGACCAATTATAGAACACACCTACACTGTAAACTACAAAATTCTATCAAAGCTTTTCAGGGTTATTATAGTTAACTAAAACTAAGAGCACGTTTACATGACAATAATTAAAACCGAAAACTTTTCCACAAATTTGTGTTTTTGTAGTTTGCACTGAGATAATAATGGTATCATTTTCAAAACACTGTTGTCATCATGTAAATGAATGGCCAAAACAAAAATGTTTTCTGTTTTTAGTTGAAAAGGCTGTTGTGTTAACACCTTCTAAAACTTTTTATTTATGTATGTATGTATGTATGTATGTATTTATTTATTTATTTATTACTTTAAATAAACTTTAAATGAAATAAAACTAAACGTAAAAAAAAGAAAAAAAGAAACATTTCATTTTACTTAGTTGCTAAGGTAACATGTCTCATTTTCATTTTTTTTATTACAAAAACTAAAAGTGAAATAAAAGCTATGTAGACATAATAATAATAATAATAATAATAATAATAATAAAATATATAAAAAATGACAAAAACAAACAAAAAATACTAAAATGGTAACACTTTACGTGTCATTTGTTTACATTAGTTAATGTATTAACTAACATGAACTAACAATGAATAATATATTTGTTACCCTATTTATTAATTTTTGTTAATGTTAGTTGAAAATACAGTTATTCATTGTTTGTTCATGATAGTTCACATTACATTAACTAATGTTAACAAATACAACTTTTGATTTTAATAATGTATTAGCAAATGTTGAAATTAACATTAACTAAGATCAATAAATGCTGTAGAAGCATTGTTCATGCTTAGTTCATGTTAACTAATACAGTTAACTAATGTTAACTTATGAACCTTATTGTAAAGTGTTACCACTAAAATTTTAACTGTCATGCCATATTGGATTTTTGCAGTTTAGTTATACAAAATTATATTGGTATTGTACATATAGTGGCACATAACTAAATAATTATAAAATCAAAATCAGTTTTCTTATGACACGGGGTCTAATTGTGACAGATTTTCACAATCAAATCAAGACCCTCCCTATTTTTATTTGTTCTATTATATTTGTTCTCCCTCAGTATCATGTTTCACACTCAAGAAAAAAAAAAAAAAACATTGGATGAACTGTTTAATTGAGGGCAGAATTTTCATCCAATAAATATGTAACCCCAACTCATTAAAGATAAATAAATATATAAATAAATAAAAAAATAAAAAAATCATGCAATGAATTGCAATTGAGTGAACTCAATTTGATCAAATACAGTTTAAATGAAAATTATGCGTTTTTTTTTTTTGCTTGATGAACTCAAACTAAAACATTTAACTGGAAAAAAATAAATAAAAAATTGTTAGGCAGAAATCCTTCTACACTCAAAAAATGACACATTGGATTTACTTAAATTTAGGCATTAGCCATAAGATGGTTTTCTTACATCCATGGCATGCCCGAAGTAGTTGTTTATTTTATTAAAACAACTTTAACTAATGTTAGCAGGTCCTCAACTCAAGCACATGCTCTATACTTCACACAATGGTAGCCCCCCAAATCACTAACATTCCAGAAACTGTTTAAATACAAACATAAAAGAGCATTAAACATTAATAAGTATCCTAATTTTAGCATCTTATTAAAAAATGCATAAAACACCATTTTATTTCAACATTTACTCTCCTTATCCAGCCCTGTGCAAAGCATGATGGGAAGGGGAAATCCACTTCTTTGTTACACAAGAAAAATCATTTAAGTACTCTCAACTCAAATGAATTAGGTTGTAAAGCATTATGTTGGATTAACTTCATTTTCTTAAGTTAAATGTTATTTTTGGCCTACTTAATCGAAACATGTTCTTTCAAAATGAAAATACTGAGTTGAGCCAAAACGCAACTGTTTCAAGCCAGTATAACACAATGCAATTGTTTAAATGGGAAACCTAACACAATGGTTTTAAATGAAAATGATTGTTTTAAATAAACTGAACAGTGCTGTAGAATCATTTTTTGAGTGCACTAACACAAATGTAATTATTAGAAAAAAAGAAGGTCTTAGAAGGTTTGCTGCTGGTTTAAGCTGGTCTTCCAGCATGACCGGTTGAGATGTGCACAAAACCACTGTAAAACCCTTCAAACCTGCCCAGGCCAGGAGGCCAACCGAGAGCAGCAAACCGGCTTATGGAGGACAGCGTATGTCGCATTTTGTCGGCTTGTTTTGTTTTTCCTGTTTCTACAAGAAAACCAAATAAAGTTTTCTTTCAAAACGTGTATTTTTCAAAGCATTCAGCCAGCCATTCATTTGATCTGAAAGTACATTTCAATGCAAGCGTGGCAGTGTGTGTGTGTGTGTGTGTGTGTGTGTCTGGTCCAGCACTCAGCTTTGACTCTGCGGCTCTGAGCCGACCAGCCATGACTGCTTTTAACCTCCTCTGCTCTCACATCTCTCTGTCCCTCGCAGAAGCACTTAACCAGCGACATTTCCTGGAGCTGCTTAATCCTCTTTCAAAGAACTCTAACTAAGTTCAGGAAAGTGTGAATTACTGAAACAGCCCATTTCCAGGGACGCTCTGCAGGAAGGGTTTGGATTCATTAGAAACAGAGAGTCAGAAATGGCACGTTAATTCTATAGATGCGTGTAAGAGGGGCAGACGACTCCACAGCGTCAGTAATGAATGTATGTGCTATTAGAGGCTACAGTAGGTGACTAACGCTCGCTCTTCAAACTTTCTGCCAGGCATCGAACAGAAATGAGAAACACATTATCGTTCCATTAATTGATTTATGCTCTTTTAAAATGGAGGTCTCATAGAGATGCAGGAATTAGAGGCACTCTTGGGCCAATTAGAGCAGCAGCGGTTTCTTCCCACAGCTCTTCTGTGCATCTCAATCACGGCCAATGCCCACAGGTGAAATGCCAAATCTGAAACACTCAGAGCGGCTCCTGCATCCTAAAAACTCCTGCTGCAAACAGAGGCGTTATGAGCTGAGACGCTTTCAGACGAGACGACTTTAACAAAGAATCAAACTCAACCATGACCATCAATACATCAGATATCTATCTATCTGTCTGTCTGTCTGTCTCTCTATCTATCTATCTATCTATCTATCTATCTATCTATCTATCTATCATCTGTCTGTCTATTTGTCTATCTATATATTAAATTCAATTCAATTCAATTCAATTCAAATGAGTTTCATTGGCATGACTTGCACAGTATTGCCAAAGCATTGTCCATTACATGAATAAGGAACAAACGATTATATAATACATAGAACAAGAAAAGATCTGTAAAATAATTAAGTAAATAAGTACATATATATACTTTATTTTCTTTCTTTTTTTTCACAAAAAAAGAAAAATATTTAAGTATTTTAATATATTAAGTATTTTATTTTTAAGTATTTTAATATATTTAATATATTAAGTATTTAAGTAATATTTAAATATTGTAAATTATATTTGCATTCTTAAAAAAAAAAAAAAAAAAAAAAAAAAACTTAGTACAACATGTAAGAAATGATCTTGCTTCAGTTTTGTCCACTGGCTGACAGTCTTAGTTTGTGACAGGCTGATACATATCTTGCTGCTGTTGTGATCATTTTGGAATTTTCCCCTAAAATGTGACAAATTTTTCTGAATTTGGTAATGCCATAAAATTTGGTTTAATATGTTGGAATTTGGGGAAATATGCAGCTCTAATGTTGTGTGATAGTAATCAAAGTGCAGTAAGAAATCCTCTGCTTCCATCGCTCTCTATAGCCAGACAGTGATCACTTAGTCTGTACTTTGTTAGTGTCCTTCTTAATTTGTGATCTTTTACACAGCTCAGGTATTCTGCTGGTTTGTAGTCTCTTTTCATGTGTAAATACAGCTCCATCTTCTTTTGTATTTCAGTGGCATCTTTCCAATAGGAAATGTAATTTTCTTTTTGTAACTGTGTGATTTGGTTGGGTCTGATTGTGCTGTGCTGGTTTGGGTGTAGTGTGAGTATCAGCTGTAAAAGTGTGCTCTTCTGCAGGTTCTGCTCCTGCCGCTGCAGGGCTTCAGCCTGGTAAGAGCTCAGATCACTGCATTTCAGCTGCTGCTGGAATTTCACAGCTCTCTTTTGAATATTAATTAATAGTGGGTATTGTCCTAATTCAGCTCTGCTCTGTTAACTTTTAAGATGTTTTTACAAATTTGGGTATGCATAATTTCAATTTCTTCTTTTTTCCCATTTAGAGAAATCTTGGGTTTTTAGAGGTCCCCATATCTCACTGCCATAGAGTGCAATTGGTTCGAGTATTGCTTCTAGGATTTTTAGCCAGGTTTGAATTGGAATTTCATACTGAATTGTATTTTTGATCACGTATCATCTATTTATCTATCTATCTATCTATCTATCTATCTATTCATCCGTCTTTCTATCTATCCATCTGTCTATCCCATCTCTCTCTCTCTCTCTCTCTCTCTCTCTCTCTCTCTGCTCTTGTGCCGAGTGTTCAGAGAGTCTGGACAGATGGACAGCAGGTCTGGACACCTGTCGTTTGTTTCTGTGTCTGTGTGGAAGTGAGAGATGTTTCTCAGCGCTGAGATCTCTTCAAACAGTCAGACTGAACAGTCAATGAGATGCAAAATCATGCCTGAGCTTCTCTTTGAAATAATGGATTCCAATGCAAATCCAATGACCTTTAATTATTGTATAATTCTGTCAATGATCATAACCTGAAGCAACCATGACTAAATTTTACAATTAGCCTGTTTAACCTGCTGTATGAGTTTGACCTTTAGATGAGCACTGGCTGTTTCCATCAGAGCTCAGTGAGGACGGGGGTCAGTGTTCACCATCAGCCACCGAACGCCGGAAAAACTCACGGAGAATGAGACTCCAGGTAGAGCAATGTCAGATCACTGACAATAAAGACACACAATGCTACAACTCTGTACCGTAAAATAACTTAACACACACAAAAGTTGAGAAGTACTCTAATCTAAGGGACAATTCACCCAAAAATGATCATTCTGTCATCATTTACATAAGTTGTTTCAAACCCGTACGACTTTCTTTTGCCAGTGGAACACAAAGGAAGACATGGTTACACTTTATTTTGATAGTCCATTGTAGACATTCTACTAACTATAAGTAACTTTGCAACTACTTCTCATTAACTTGCAACTACATGTCTACTAACTCTCAGATTAGACTGTTAGGTTAGGTTTAGGATTAGTAGAATAAGTTGACATATACTTGCAAAGATTCTTATAGTCAGTATGTTGTATGTTGTGGACCCATCAAAGTAAAGTGTTAGAAGATACTAAGCAGACAGTCTACTAATACTCTAATGACTGCTAGTTAACATGCAGTTGCAAAGTTACTTACTGTTAGTAGAATGTCTATAGTGGACTATCAAAATAAAGTGTTACCGAAGATATTTAGAACTTTTTTTTCTCAGTGATTTTTTGTTCATTACATTAAAGTCAATGGGGTCCAAAGTTGCACAATTTTGGGGTGAACTATCCCTTTGAAAGCACAGTGTCATTTCTGCACCACTAGCAGCATTAAACAAAATTAAGAAAAAGGTTTCTCAAACGACTCCCCCATCTGTTATTTGTTTAGGAAAACACACAGTCCTGCCCAAACTCACATGATTAGGTGAGCCACAAGTTGACATGTTTGGTCGCTCAAATGAACAGATCAGTGTTGTGAAAGTGTCCCAGTGTTCAGAATCTCATTTGAGGTGAGCTGAACGTCATAAGATCAGCTCGAACAACACATTTCTGTATTTGTCAGTGATCAGTATCACTCTGACAGAGCTCTTTTACCGCTCAGAGGTGAAATCATGTTTATCTCTGTCCATTTATCCCTGTACTGTATCTAAGCCACCGCATTAACATCTGTCCTCTATTTACCCACCAACCCGGCTCCAATAAGCGGGTCTGTTCGCCGCAGTGAGGGCCAAATCTCCCAGCTGACTGACGCCGGGCAGATTTCCGCCGCCGCTCTGATTCGCTGCTCTGCTGTAAACACGATGCTCGTCAGGATACTCGGCCAATTAAGACCCCGATTTACGCTGTCGACGGGGCGAATCGACACGAACGGCCCTTCGCTCGCACACCTTCCCTTCTTCATCCGTCTCAAAGTTGTGATCTTCCTCACAGGGCTTTTTCTTTTTTTTCTAGGTGTCTTAATTACTCTGAGGAAGTGGCGTTCTGGCTGGCGGTCAGCTGCTGCGACGGGTCCATTTGCATGTCTGTGTAGTGAGAGGTTGGCAGCGTATCCTCCCGTCCAGATTGTGGCCCCTCTCCGCGGTGAGACCGCCTTGGAGGAGACTGCGTTGTGGGATTAGGGTTTTAGCAGCGAAGGTAAGTGTGACTACAAGCTTTGGCTGTCCATCTGCTCTCCTGCGGTACCCTGGCCAGCCTGAGCCGCCTGCAGCAAGGACCTGGCCTCCGTACCGACACACACACACACACACACACACACACACACACACACACGCATGCAGCCAAGAACCCTCTGCCTGCTGCTCGCAACCAAACACTCCATATGCACTAAAGTTTTTCTCTCTTTCACCCGCCTGCCACCACCATCCTTTCCTTTTCTCTCCTTAATAAATAAGACATGAGCGTGTCTCCAGCAATAGAGGCGACGGGTTTAATTTGTAGGGCAGCAACGTTTGCTGGAGTCCTGAGGGATTTTTGCCCTTCCCATCTCAAACACACACACACACACACACACACACACACACACACACCTGATTCAGTCCTTCATTCGCAGTGAATTCAAACGGTTGCATTCAGTGGTGATTGCTTTAAAGGGATAGCACGATTATAAGCATGAAAATCCACACTTGTTTATTTTTTTATTTTTTTTTTATTCTTTCACCCTCTCTATCTTCAACTCTACCTTCTGTAGTACACAAAAGTTGGTGTTTAGCAGAGAGTTCACATGCATCTTTTCCATATAAGGAAAACAAACAGAGAATTGTGATTGTCAAGCTGCATTACTGACATATAACAATCATAAAAGTATCATAACACTAGTTCATATCACGCATTACACTGCTCTGCATCATATCTGCTGAATGAAATCCAGTACTTGTTCCTTACTGGTTTATGGTGCAGATTCCAAAAATAGTGTCTGTTTTGCTCTTTCATGTCACACTTTCTTACAAAATATGATGCATTTTGTAGCATTTTTGCTTTCAACTAGCATTCATAAGATAATGAATTCTTTGCTATTAAGGTATTTTGCCTTAATCAGTAGAAGAAACACAACTGACACAATTTGAGCCACATTACAACTATTTCAGCCCATTTTCACATGTATGAATGATTCTGGACATAATTTTTATGCCCTGATTTTCTTGATTTCTACTTCTTTATTAAATGATGCATTTTAAATACTTCTTTTTGACCTTAATACCTGTTTTATTGACTGCTTTTGTTATTTTATAAGTGCATTAAAGCTATATATGAACAATCCCACATGAGTAGCAGTGCGATATGGGTGTATGTCAGCACGGCTGGGATTCAGTCTTAGGTAATCACAGCGTGCCAATATACAGCCATATCGCACAGCTATGAGTGTGATATTGCATTTATACAACAGTTCGACGGCATGAGTGTGTAAATATATGAGAAACAACAATGAAGTGTCTTTAAAAACCTTATTTTGTGCAGAGCTACTTCCTTCCGTCACAGATTCAAATCTCAGTTTTACAGCTTAACATCTGAGCCAAAGCCTCCGTTACTTGCGCTATTTAATTCAAAAACTTCACTTTAGAACTAGTAACAAAGGAACGCTGAGTTGCTTCATTGAAATCTTATTGTATTACTGTATTAAAAGCTCACTGTATTATGTAGAGTATTATGAGAGAGAGAGAGATTGACTGAACGAGTGTGATTACCTGTATCTGATAAAGGATTCATTCTTCAGCTCAATCTCAGAATCACAATAAAACATTAATTTGAATGTCCACTGAGGAAAAGTGGACAAAGTGGACAAAGTGATAACTTTGTCATACTATTATTTCATCTGTTAAGGGTTATTTCCGATGAAAGTTAATTAGATTGAATTAGATTTACCCAAAACAAATTATATCTCATGTTTAACCACTATAGAGACATCAGAGCCAGCGGTAAATTCCAGAATATCTGGCTGAGGTGAGGCTTTATGAGCGCGGGTTTATGAGCGCTAAAATGCCGCTGATGTGCTGGAGCTCACATCTCCGAAAACGTCAAAGTAAATTTTCAAATAGACATTATCTTTATAAACAAGTTTCATATTTGAAGTCTAAACATGTACATTCTCACCTAAAAATAACTCCTAAAACTACATTTTGTGACACAAAAACAGTATTATTTTCAAAATTATAGTGAATTTTGGTGTCTGCCATGACACTCACTGTGAGAAATACTGCAAACAAAGGGTAAAATGGTTGGTGTGCTGTTATCACTAGAAGATTGCACTCCTCTCAGCCAATCAGATTCAAGAGCCAGAGAGAACTGTTGTGTGCGTGTGTGTGTGTGTGTGTGTGTGTGTAGCCCAGGACAGGTCAATTATCATCCCTAGAATTACCTATGATCCTATGAAGAAAACTTGAAAAATATTCATTCTTATTCTGTGGAAGAACTGTAAGTGATGGAAAGATTTTATTGATTTTTATTATTTATTTATTTATTTATTTTAACTAAGCATCATCAAATTAGAAAATGTTAGGCCTTTCATGTCTTTTTTCATGTTCTTCTCATTAAGTTTCATTGTTTATCAGTATAATGTGTTAAGCATACGCACAGTAATTCACCCAAAAACTGTCATCATTTACTCATCAGTAAATAATGACAGAATGCTCATTTTTATTTAATAATCACAGACATTTGTAGAAGAAAAAGAATAATAAAAATAGAAGGTTTGAGTCATTTCCATGCACCGCTCACCTTACAAACACTGTAAATATAGATGCGAGTTATTTAAGATGATACCTGCGGCCCCTGAGGGCCTCGTCTCATCTCGTCCAGATATATGAGAGGACTAAACAACAGAACGGAGAGAGAGCGAGAACTCAGAAACATAAAGCTCTTTATTAGATTGTGTGTGTGGTGACTCGCAGCGCTCTATTCCTCAGCATTAATTATGTATGCTGTATTTCAGTAATGTAATCCTCAGGTGAGCTGCCTGTGATAGAACGTGTAATTTTGAGGTTTAATGTTGATGTAGTTGTGCGAGGGGATGCGGGGTCTCTGTATAAATCACGATGCGACACGCAGACATGCGCTGGAATCTCTCGCGCTGAAGTTTATGGCGCTCGGTGACATCGCTCGGAGGAAAACGCTTCACTTTGACCTTTGCGGCTGAATTCGTGTCACCCTCCCACCGGGAAAATGATATTTCACGTTACGTAAGAAAACTCTGTCAGAAAACACGCTCATCAGCATCTTTCTCTGACTGCCACGTCTACGTCGCATTTTCAGTGCACAATATTTATGTGCAAATATGCAGGAAGATGATTGTTTTTCTGCTCGGATCCGTCATGTCTGGTCAATAAATCACACGGCAATGCGATTATAAAAACTCGATTTTAGCTAAATGTTTCTATTTGCATGAGAAAGTTGATTTGGCTGGGCTTTGTTTTAGAAGAGGAAGTGAATGTGTTTGTCTCTCGACGCAGATCTTCACGTCGCATGCAATAACGCCGTCGTTCTGAAAATGATAACGGATATGATTGCGCTTCAAATCCATCCACACTGTCTTGGTCAAATAATACGCTCATGCTCATGTGTATATATATTAGTCGGAGTTAATATTGTTTGGAGATGATATCAAAGGAACAGTAAAGTAATTAAGAACATTAAGAACTACAGCAGTGTCTTATGGAAGATTCTGAGCAGCTTGGAAACCCTTCGCCATGGGCTTCTCTCTCTCTCTCTCTCTCTCTCTCTCTCTGCATATTTTTCCCCATATGTTTTCACAATATTTCCATTTCTAAATTAATGACCTCACAGGCATGAGATGGAACAGAAACTCAGTCTTCAGGGTGTGAACAAGTTCACCTGCTGTGCCTCTGCTACAGAAAAAGACTAGCTGAAGAACTTTCATACTCTACACTCTTTTTTGGCATTGATGTTCCATGAAGAACCTTTAACATCCATGGAATCTTTCCATTGCACTAAAGGTTCCTTAGAGTGGAAAAAAATAATAATAATAATAATAATAATATTTAAATTATTCAAATGTTGTTTACACTAAGAAAAAAAAGTGGTTATTTTAAGAACTAAAAATTGTTCTTCTATGGCATCGCCGTGAAAACCCCCTTCTGGAATCTTTGCTTTAAAGACTCTAAATACTACGTTGCATCAGTATGTTTCTAGACGGTTTCTTGGGTGTTGCTAGGCAGCCACCACTATTAATAAAAACAATAATAAAATGGATTGTGTGGATGGTTGAGTGTAAATTCTCCATTCATGTGGCTCTTTGTGCGATTGCTGCCCACATGCTGCATTCAGATCATATAAATAAATCTGCCATTCTTCAGCAGATGGAGATACTACAGCATGCTGACGTCACACACACACACACACACACACACACACACACACACACACCAGCTGCTCCCGTCTCATAATAAATGTGTTTCATTTTGGCTTGTGTAATAAAATAAGCATTAGCTAAACATGGTAAAGCTGCATCATTGATCTGAGCAATCAGGAGCCGATCACATGATGCCAATTTCACACTAATTCACCTCACAGATTCACACAGCATAATAACTTCATTCACCTGCCATTGTGATTTTAGCACAAAGATAAACTATATTTTATACCACAGTATACTTGTTGTGGAATTATAGTTCCTCATTATTATTCCTGGCAGTGTTATTGTTAACTAAAACTATTAAAAAAAACTGTTTTTGTTTATTGAGAAGTCAAAATAATATAAACTTTAAATATTAGATGAAAAACAAACTTTATATATATATAAAAAAATAAAATAAAAATAATAATAATAATAATAATAATAATTAAAAATGTTGCCTTGGCAACTACCTGAAAAAAACCAACAACCTTTAAGTACTAAAATTACTGAAAATAAAATGTTATTTTGTTGGTTTTGATTGCTTCTATTGTCCTCATTTGTAAGTCATTTTGGATAAAAGTGTCTGCTAAATGACTAAATGTAAATGTAAAATAACAAAACAAAACAAAAATAAAGTAAAATGCTAAAATAAAAGCAAAATAGAAAATTTTTAAACAAATAAAAATGACAAAAGCATGTGACAAACTTAAACTAAAATTAAAAACTTAAAGTAAAATAAAAAAATGAAAATATAAAAATATTTCAAATTATTAACAAATAATATATATAATATATTAGTAATATATTAGTGAGACAGATAATATATAAATAATATATATATATAATATTAGTGAGATTCCCATAAAAAAAAAAAAAAAAACATAGATTTCCAGATAGAATCTCTCTTTCCTTTTTTTTTTTTCTTCCATACTGTGTAAAATGTGTAAACACACATTTCATTTTTTTTTTCAGATTATAGTCATCTTTTGTCCTGTGGAAATGATGCACCCTTAAAATGTGCTTCATGTGGGAGCTGCTACAGTAAATGAACTGTTAAAATGCATTGGTTAACATCAAAGTCATTTTTAGGAATCTTGAACAACATCCAAAATTAACTTTTGCCACACCTAACAATGGCAGCCATTAACACTTGAAAAAGCATTTTGTTTACTTAATTATCTTTTTATTAAAAATATATTTAAAAAAAAATAAAATTACTCGGCTTTTTTTTTTATTACACCAATGTTACGGTGTCTAATAAATTTACAAGCCAGCTGGCAAGCATCTTTTTCAACAGTTCGCCAAAACAAAAAATGTCAGAGGTCCTTCAGGTAACACCTGCACACTGTCACATGTTACAGTGACTCTGCTGTAACACACACCTGACACACACTCAGCTCGTCTGCAATCCGCACAGATACGCTCCTGCTAAAGGTCAGACACGCTGATCCTGCGGTCCATCTGAACGTGTCGGACATAATTACCCCACCTGCTCATCTGCTGCCCGTGTCCTAAATAACAACCCCTCCCGAGCGTCTTTAACCACTGATGGCTGTCTTCACCCGTCTCGCTCTCTCTCGCTACCTAAGCGCCGCTGCTGATCAGACGGCTGCTGCATAAATTAGTCATCAACATTAGCATCAGGCGGCGTGTGCCACCAGTGCCAACTGCTCTCCGAGCGGCCATTAAAGGTCATGTTTTGATGACTGAATGCCACACAGACACCTTGGCTCCCGCGAGGAGGTTCCCCAGGTGCACGTGAAAGGTTAGAAATTACCTTCCATCTCGGCGGCTGCTGCCCAAGGAAATAATTAGAGGGCTTTTAGGATCGTGAGGAGGACGCTTCCCGTGGACCACACTGAGAGAGAGACGCGCTGTCACACCCCACCGGACCGAGCCGGGAACGACAGCCGAACTGTCAGAGAAAAGGAGACAACAGCCGTTAAAGGAGACACATGCTGATTCAATCACATATGTGCAACGCTTCTGCTGCTTGCATCAAATCATTCACATGCAACTTCATTTACAAACCCTCAAAGGTAAAAGCAGCACTCAAGGTTTCTTATCATATTTAATATTTTAAAGACATTAAAAGAGTGCTCAATTATGCAATAAGTTACTAGAGAGGCTGCGCTATACTGCCACTGATCAATCAAAACTATCTGTTTTATAATAAAGTTAAAGAGGTTTGTGGCTCGCTGTTGATTAGCACAGAAAATAATTTTGCATTAATGCATTTACAATGGAAGCACAGACCAGAGTTGTCTATAGTTTTTATTGATATATTTAATTGGCTTTTATTATTGTATTTTCAGTTTTCATTTCAATTTTAATTTAGTTTTTGTCATTTTTATTAGTTTTTGTTTATTATTTATTTATATTTTAGCTTAGTTCAGTATTGGTTTTATTTATTTACAGTTAATAATTTTAGTGCTTCCGTTTAAACTTATTTCAGTTAGTTGACAATGCAAAATTTTAATATTTCATTTAAATTAGTTTTATTTTCATAGTTTTCATAAAAAATGTATATATTTTTATGTATTTATTAAGTTTTTATCCTTTTTATCAGTTTCTTTTTCTTTTCTTTTCTTTTTTTCTTTTGGTTTATTTCAATTTTAGTTAGTTTTATTTTCATAATTTTCATCTATAATTTATTTTAGATGCAATAATATTTGATTTATATTTAATTCTATTTTTATTTTATGTCCTCGTGCCTTTAACTGTATTTCAATTAACAAAAAAGGTTTTTAATACTTTTGGTTTTAGTTTTAATTAAAATAATAACCCTGGAGTAGGCAATAAATGTTAAATTGCACACAGTTTCACAAGTTGAATCACAATATTTATGTTTTCAGTGGCAAAACCCAATAAAAATGTGAGTATTGTGGCTTTTAGTTCATGTCTGTTCATTTTGAGCTCATTATTTTTGAATAGTGTCCTACTAAAAGTTGATTAAAAACAAACCTTAAACAGACATACACATTTAAAATGTATATTCTTGCAGGAAAATAGGATAAAAATATTAATTACATCATCTTGCACTCATGGGTGTATCCCATTTTCGTTCAATCAAATGCTTTCCCTCTCCCCCCAAATCCTGTCTCTATCTATATCAAAAATACAAATTGTAACTAAAGCCTCATTGGTTAAAAAAGTGAGACCGACCCCACAAACACATACATGACACAATTCATTAAACCACTAAAACACTCACTGTTTACATGGTGCAAACTCCACCCACAGGAAATAATGAGCAGCTAAAATGAACAGTCCAGAAACATTAAAGATCAAATAAACTTCGATTTCTTAATAAATAATATAAGCATTTTACAACGCCAATTCCAGAAAAGTTGGGATGTTTTGTAAAATGCAATAAAATCAATAATCTATGATTTGTTAATTATCTTTAACTTTAATTTAATTGACAAAAGTACAAAGAAAAGATTTCCAAAGTTTTCACTGATCAACGTAAATGTATTTTGTAAATATGAACAAATTTTGATTTTGATGGCTGCAATACACTCCAAAAATGTTGGGACAGAGGTAAAATAAAAGTGAAAATGTTATAGAATATCCACGTTAAACTGTTTTGAAACAGTTCACAGTAAACAGGTGAACTGGTAATAGGTGAGGGTATCATGTTTGGGTATAAAAGGAGCATCTCAGTCTTTGCAAACAAAGCTGGATCATGGCTCATCACTTTGTGCCAAATTTCATGAGAGAAGTGTCAAACAAATCGAAAATCACATTTCACAACACAAAATTGCAAAGAATTTATGTCTTTCACCAATTACCACAGGTAATATTGTGAAAAGATTCAGGGAATCCAGAGAAATCACAGTACATGTAGGGCAAGGCAGGGGACCTCAGTTGAAACTGTTTGACCTTTGAGCCTTCAGATGGCATTGCATAAGAAACCATCATGCTGCGGTGTTAAATATAGCCACATGGGCTCAGGAGTACTTCAGAAAACCACTGTCATTTACCACAGTCTGCTGCTGCATCAAGAAATGCAACTTGAATATTTGTTACTCTAAGAGAACAATATACATCAATTCTATGCAGAGATGCTGCCGGGTTCTCTGGGCCAGAGCTCATCTCAGATAGTTTAGAAGACAGTGGAAATGTGTGATGTACTCAGATGAGTCCACATTTCAACTTGTTTCTGGGAAAAGTGGATTTTGAGTTCTCGGTCCCAAAGGGACCATCCAGACTTTCATTAATGACAGAAGCAAAAGCAAACGTCTGTCATGGTATGGGGGTGCATCAGAGCAAACAGCATGGGTGACTGGCATATGTGCAAAGGTACCATTGACATGGAGGCATATATTGGAATTGTACAGAGAAATATATTGCCATCAAGACGACGACTTTCATGGGAAGTCCATGGTTATTAGATCAAGACAATGCCAGCTCTCATTCTGCATGTGCTACAACAGCGTGTTTTCGTAGAGACAGAGTGAATGTGTTAGACTGGCCTGCCTGCAGTCCAGATCTGTCTCCTATTGAAAATGTATGACCAGTCATGAAAAGGAGAATCAGACAACAATGATCACAGCCTGCTGAACTTCTGAAGTCTTGTATCAAGCAAGATTGGACAAAAATGTTGCTTGCAAAACTTTAACAATTAGTATCCTCAGTCCCCAAACAATGAAACATTGTAATTAAAAGGAAAGTTGATGTGACACAGTGCTAAACGAGCTTCTGTCCCAAACTGTTTTCGAGTGTGTTGCAGCCATCAAAATCAAAATTTGTTTAGATTTACAAAATAAAATTAAGTTGGTCAGTGAAAACATTGGAGTTTTTGTCTATGTACTTCAGTCAATTAAATAAAGGTTTAAGAGAATGAACAGATAACATATTCTTGAATGTATGGCATTTTACAAAACGTCCCAACTTTTCTGGAATTGGGTTTGTACAAAAATGCGAGCTTTTTACTTTTACTTTTAACTCCTGAGGAATTCTGGACTATACAGGTGCATCTCAATAAATTAGAATGTCATGGAAAAGTTCATTTATTTCAGTAATTCAACTCAAATTGTGAAACTCGTGTATTAAATAAATTCAATGCACACAGACTGAAGTAGTTTAAGTCTTTGGTTTTTTTAATTGTGATGATTTTGGCTCACATTTAACAAAAACCCACCAATTCACTATCTCAACAAATTAGAATATGGTGACATGTCAATCAGCTAATCAACTCAAAACACCTGCAAAGGTTTCCTGAGCCTTCAAAATGGTCTCTCAGTTTGGTTCACAAGGCTACACAATCATGGGGAAGACTGCTGATCTGACAGTTGTCCAGAAGACAATCATTGACACCCTTCACAAGGAGGGTAAGCCACAAACATTCATTGCCAAAGAAGCTGGCTGTTCACAGAGTGCTTTATCCAAGCATGTTAACAGAAAGTTTAGTGGAAGGAAAAAGTGTGGAAGAAAAAGATGCACAACCAACCGAGAGAACCGCAGCCTTATGAGGATTGTCAAGCAAAATCGATTCAAGAATTTGGGTGAACTTCACAAGGAATGGACTGAGGCTGGGGTCAAGCCATCAAGAGCCACCACACACAGACGTGTCAAGGAATTTGGCTACAGTTGTTGTATTCCTCTTGTTAAGCCACTCCTGAACCACAGACAACATCAGAGGCGTCTTACCTGGGCTAAGGAGAAGAAGAACTGGACTGTTGCCCAGTGGTCCAAAGTCCTCTTTTCAGATGAGAGCAAGTTTTGTATTTCATTTGGAAACCAAGGTCCTAGAGTCTGGAGGAAGGGTGGAGAAGCTCATAGCCCAAGTTGCTTGAAGTCCAGTGTTAAGTTTCCACAGTCTGTGATGATTTGGGGTGGAGTGTCATCTGCTGGTGTTGGTCCATTGAGTTTTTTGAAAACCAAAGTCACTGCACCCATTTACCAAGAAATTTTGGAGCACTTCATGCTTCCTTCTGCTGACCAGCTTTTTAAAGATGCTGATTTCATTTTCCAGCAGGATTTGGCACCTGCCCACACTGCCAAAAGCACCAAAAGTTGGTTAAATGACCATGGTGTTGGTGTGCTTGACTGGCCAGCAAACTCACCAGACCTGAACCCCATAGAGAATCTATGGGGTATTGTCAAGAGGAAAATGAGAAACAAGAGACCAAAAAATGCAGATGAGCTGAAGGCCACTGTCAAAGAAACCTGGGCTTCCATACCACCTCAGCAGTGCCACAAACTGATCACCTCCATGCCACGCTGAATTGAGGCAGTAATTAAAGCAAAAGGAGCCCCTACCAAGTATTGAGTACATATACAGTAAATGAACATAATTTCCAGAAGGCCAGCAATTCACTATTTTTTTTATTTATTTTGTTTTTATTGGTCTTATGAAGTATTCTAATTTGTTGAGATAGTGAATTGGTGGGCTTTTGTTAAATGTGAGCCAAAATCATCACAATTAAAAGAACCAAAGACTTAAACTACTTCAGTCTGTGTGCAATGAATTTATTTAATACACGAATTTCACAATTTGAGTTGAATTACTGAAATAAATTAACTTTCCACGACATTCTAATTTATTGAGATGCACCTGCAAGTGCCTTATTATAATTTTTTTTCCCATGTTAACTGATATGATCTTGTTGCTAGAAAAAAAAAAGAGACATACCAACTCAACATGGACAATTTAGGAGCATTAAAGCTCAAATAAACTTGTTTCCTAAATAATAATTGTAGGTGTTTCATAAAAATACAAGCTTTGTACTTTTATGTTTAACCCCTGAGGAGCGCTGGACTACAGACGTCCACTGTAAGTGCCTTATTGTAAATGATTTTGCATGTTAATTGATATTATCTTGTTGCTAGAGCTAAACGCGCACTGAAGCCAAAACTTTTCTTTAATTAGGAGAGAAATGCGCGTAATGCTGCTTATTTGTCATCCAGCTGCGGGAAGCGAAGACGCCGTGATGTATTCCAGGCCGGCAAATGTCAGAAATACTGACACGGTTCCACATGGCCTAACTAAAGGTCCCGCTCGCGCGCTCTCTCTCTCTCTCTCTCTCTCTCTCTCTCTCTCTCTCTCTCTCTCTCTCTCTCTCTCTCTCTCTCTCTCTCTCTCTCTCTCAGGCAAAGATGCGTCATTTCCCTGAGAAGCCGCGCATCAGAGGTTGAACCCACTGGAGCAGGTGCTCAGCGCAGCGCTCCCTAAGGTGCTAAGTGTTGGGAGAAGACACGGAAACAATGGCTCTAAACATAGCAGTGGCATTCAGCGCGCCATAAAGATGTACTTAATTCCGGGCGCTGGGGATTGTGCCATTTATATTAGCGGCACCCCATCCTGCTCGCTAATGGCAGGGTTATTAACATAACAACCTTAAACGCTGGATGTAAATAATACGGTTTCAGGATGCACGCGCTCAGCTGACAGTATTTAGGCACGAGCTCAACATCTGTTTATGAACACTGGCTCTAATGATATCACTCCATATCATTAAGGGCGGCACGGAGCACAGGTGCAGCTGCGCGCGGAGAGAGAGAGGAAAACGCCAGCGGCCCCCTCCCTCCGGCTTACAAACCCATCATTAGTACAATTTTCCTCGCGTGCAGATCGGCAGGCCTGTGATTTGAATCTGTGGATCACCTGTAATAGTAGTTTTTAGCGCTCATCTGATTCCATACATTTAGCGGGTAAACGGCAGCGCCGGCCCGAAGCCTGAAAGCGCATTTGTGTCGCCAGCTGCAGCCGGAAATCTTTTAAGCCGCTGACGCTGATGGTTTTTACAGGCCCTGTCCGTCATATCTCCGTTTCCTCCGTACACGTTGTGCTTAGATGCTCGCAATTACGCTAATTATTGATTTTTCTTGCCGGAACAATGACAAGGAACCCGTTTCTCTGGGTGCGCAGGTTTGCCCCGCGGCGTAATTAACGGGGCGGATCTTTATGATCGTCATCTCTCTATGGGATGTAAACAAATTAAGCTATTTTGACAATATGGCAAGATTCCTCCAAGACTGGACACAGTGAGCGAATCCCGATTAATTTCTCATCTGTGGAGAAGTTTCCAAATGAGATAAAACTCAACTTTGCTTTCAGTGTTCATTGATTTACTGCAGCCTTCAGTGAACGAGTTCGCACAGAAATGCTATGGCTTTATTAGCAGTGGGAAACAGTTCTAGAAAGTGGGAGTCTAACTGTTATTGATCGTATGTTATAATTGTGAGCATTGACTTCCTGTGTGCCATTGGTGGAGAATAAATAAAGCTCGGAATATACTCCTTTAGCCAGTCTGAAAACGGAAAACAATGGCATTTCCCGTCAGAAAAGCATCAGTTACATTTTGGTCATCAGTTGTTTTTCAGAGAGAAACAAAACCATTCAAAAGTTTGGGGTTATTATGATTTAAATGAAAGAAGTCTCTTTTGCTCACCGAGGCTACATATACTTGATCAAACATGCAGTAAAACTATGAAATATTACTTCAATTTAAAATAGCTGTTTTCTCTGTGAATGTATTGTAAAGTGTAGTTGATTGCTGTGATGCGCAGCTGAATTTTCAGCATCATTACTCCAGTCTTCAGTGTCACATGATCCTTCAGAAATTATTCTAATATGCTTATTTGCTGCTCAAGAAACATTTCTGATTATTATCAATGTTGAAAAGTCATGTTGCCAAATATTTTTTGTGGAAACCGTGATACTTTTTATTTTTCAGGATTCACAGATGAACAGAACGTCAAATGAACAGCATTTATTTGAAATAGAAATCTACTGTAACATTGTAAATGTCTTTACTGACACTTTTGATCAGTTTAATGCATTCTTGATGAATAAAAGTATTAACTTCTTTCAAAAATCCCAAACTTTTGAACAATATTGTATGAAATGGGCAAAACACATCTTTTCTTTTTATAATTACAACTTCCAAACTCCAAAGTAGGAACTCAGAAGGACTTTATGGCCATGTTCGATTGAAAACCAACACAGCTGTTTTGATTTTTTGGTGCTTTTTGGAAAACATTTGTCAAAAGTAGTTCTCCGTGCTTTTCTTTAGCTGTTTGCTGACCCAGGAAGTGCTTCATGTGAGACTGTGGCTTCAGGGTTATTGAGAAACTTCCTCGCTGTATTTTTCTCTTCTCTCTCCCTCTAAAGACGCAATCTTCTTGGAGAACTTCTGTCAGAACGTGATGACATTTGGGTGGCTTTTCTATTGAAACTCGTGCAAGCAAACTCTTATTTTCCACTCCAGGACTCTGGTAATGGACAGACGGCAGCGGTCCGTGAGCCGCCCGCGGGCGCGTCATGCGGCTAATGAAAGTGACGAACATTAGCAGACCCCGCGCTCACCCCGACCTCTCCTCTCGGCCCAACAGCATCTATTAGCGCGGCGACATTCGTCACACAGAGGGTCCTGCACTCCGCCGGTGACCTGCGTTACGATAATCGTGCGTGTCTATTAAAATGCAGTGATAGGCCAATGTCACGGGACGTTTCTCTGACACTGATATTACTCGCGACAGATCTCGTTTTGAATCAAGGCAGGGCCGTAACCACCATAGACATTGAGGGGGACAAATAATTTTTTAGCCTGGCCTGCAGCACTTGTCAATGTTAAATTGTGACCCTGGACCTGAAAACCAGTCATAAGGGTCAACTTTCTGATATTGAGATTTATACATTATCTGAAAGCTGAATAAATAAGCTTTCCATTGATGTATGGTTTGTTAGGATAGGACAATATTTGGCCAAGAGAAAACTATTTGAACATCTGGAATCTGAGGGTGCAAAATATATATGTATATATTGAGAAAATTGTCTTTAAAGTTGTCCAAATGAAGTTCTTAGCAATGCATATTACTAATCAAAAATTAAGTTTTGATATATTTAAGGTAAGAAATTCACAAAATAGCTTCATGGAGCTTGATCTTTACTTAATATCCTAATGATATTTGGCAAAAAAAAAAAAAAAAGATCATTTTGACCCATACACTGTAGTGTTGCCTATTGCTACAAATATACCCGTGCTACTTATCACTGGTTTGCTCCAATGTCACAAATAATTGAGATGGCCTATCAAATCAAAGTAGGCGGGCTTTACTGTTCATAGAAACAGAGCGCGGATTTCAGCACGAATCATCAATTTAATGTTGAAAGAGAGCGAGGTAAGATGGAAATTGCAAATCATTTAATAGGCTATTAGTTAACTGTTTTACGATAGAAATATTCTATGACAGGCAGCTATATCCAGTGATGCAAACTACTTGACTTTTTCCCTCAAATATGGCTATTTTGGGAGAGAGATTAAAGTTGCATGTGAATTAAGTTACCTGAATCTGTGCATCTCTCTACAAACAAACAATGAAGCTGTGAGTTTTACTTCAAAATCAGCAATTTTACCCCCTCATATATATATATATATATATATATATATATATATATATATATATATATATATATATATATATAAGTTGCCCCTCCACCCACCCACCCAATGCTCAAGACATTGTTATGGCCTTGACTCAAGCTGGTGCGACGCTCTCATACAAAATGACGCGACGTATATTGCATCGGGAAAGATCTGAGGCCATAGAGCCACCTGAGGAAAGAATAAAAAGAAACTGATGAGAGGAAAAAAATCACAATCTGGCATCCGAGGCCCCGCCGACACATCAGCCTTAACAAGTGTTTTTTTTTTTTTTTTTTTTTTTTTTTTTTTTGTATCAAACGCAGTGCGGGTGCCTTTGTTATTTCTCTTTCACCAGTAAATTACACTTTTAGGATTTATTAAGACACAAAACAATTTTCAAATAGTGGGTCCAAAGCCTCAGTGGAAAAGCACTCATTACTTCTTAGCCCGAGGCGCTGTTTCCTCCGCTGGCGTATCCCTCTCTCTCTCTCTCTCTCTCTGATGCTGTCGTGTCACAGCGGTTTGTTAAAAGTGGAGATATGTTTCTACTCTCAGCAGGTGCTTCTTAAACTCTCGTCAATAATTGAAGAGGGAGGCATGTTAGAAAAAAAAATGGCAGAGCCTTTTGACATCACACATATTTCTGCTTTCATGCCTTTCTCTTTTGTTTTATTCATCCAGAATCCTTACGTACGCTTTGAGCGACCAAATACGCATTTGTTGTCTTGAAGTCAGATGACGCGTTTGATTTCTGAGCTGTGGTCACTATCGGGTCATGTATATTTCTGGTGTGATTTTGGCGGGTCCCCGGAGACGCTCACGCTGGGCCGCTGTCCGTGATGCATTAATCATGTCCGAATCCTCAAGACAAAGGGCCGCGCGTTTCTCGTCTGCATGTGAAATGATGCGATGCGAGCCTTCCACGAGGTTAAACTCTCAAAAGTGCACTTTGATGGGCTTTAATGAGATGTCAACGCCCAGACAGATTTCTCTGCTGTCCGGTAAAACAGGCCACGGAGCACGAAGCCGCATCTCTGTGATCTGCTTAAAAACACACCTAGATGGGTCAGAACGCTTCCAGACGATCACAGCGTCAGAAGTGTGACGTTTATCAAACAGGATTTGAGTCTATGCAAAGAAGCACTAAACTGAAACTCCTCCAGATCAGAACCGTGAGTCAAACCTGTTTCACACTCATCAACTTCTACAAAATCTGGTTTTCTGTCCTCAGGACTGAAGGCATCAGTGCTGTAGCTGCCATAGAGCACCTCCTTTGGGAGTTAGTGTTTTGTGAATGTTTTCAGGTTAAAAAAAAAAATATATATATATATATATATATAAAAATAAAACAATCTTTGCAACAAAATAGATTTACTCGATAAGCAACAGTGCATAAGATTTTTCATAGATCTTGAAAGTAAATATAAATACACACCTATATGTCTTATACTGCACTGGAGGATTTTTTTTTCCTTTCAATTTTTTTTTGAGTAAATTTCTCTTTTTTTTTTTTTTAGATATTGAAACTGGAAAATACTCATTAAAAGCAGAATTTTTGGGTTACATTTTATTTTAAGGTGTCCTTGTTACAGTGCTATTACACAATTAAGTACTGATTAATATCAATTAACTACATGCACTTACTATATGGTTAGGGTTTGTCTTAGGGTTATTTGCATGTCATTATGCATAAATGATTGTTATTATAATAGTAAGTGCATGTAACGTGTAACAAGGACACCTTAAAATAAAGTGTAGCTGATTTTTGCAATCTTTGCAGTTCTTTAACGGTCACACAATCCTACATATGTGCAGCCTTGTAAGTAAATCAATAGCCATTTATCATCACTAATACTAAAGCACATCTTATTTCAACGCTGTTACAGTACATTTTGAATTTATATACTTTAATTAAACGTAAATAGATAATATCTGCTAGAATCACTCATTTTCAGATTCCCTTTTAAATGATAATAACCGGTGATGTCTCTTTCAAAAGATTGGAGTTGAATATTTCAAGGTCTGAGGTTGCAAATGTTACACCACAAAATATTTACAGCCAATAGTTTGATTTCTGTCATTTTTCTCAGAACAGATTAGAACTATTATGCTTAACATGGCTAATATATGTGAAATCAAAACATGCGGATAAAGACTATAAGAGAAACTTACCTCTGACTAAACCTTTGAGTGATGTCACTTCCTTAAATACTGTATCAGAAAAAAAAAAAAAAAAAAAAAAAAAAAAAAAAAAAAAAACACCACCACCCCACACAACATTTGTTTTGCATTACACATTGAATAGTTAAATTGTCACAAACAGAGACGGAAACAACTGGTAAGTGAACAATAGGCAGGTTTATTGAATAGCTGGGGATGGGAGATCGTGGAGAGCAATGGCAGGCGAATATGAATAAAGAAACCAGTTCTTGGGGCTTAGCTGAATATTGAAAGACTGTCTCTTTGCAGGTTTGTTGGTGCTGAGGTGTCCAGGAATGAGGGGGGGAAATCAACGAAGGAGGTTCGCTGGAGTAACTCTGGAGATCAAAAGGGAAGTAAATACAGGTTAGTATCGTAAGGGAGTCAGGCACAGTTCGGGGTAGTGAACGGTAGACCAGACGATGAGTGTCTGAGTGGAGAGTGTATTTGATGGGGTGCTGATTAGTGGCTGCAGGTGCGGGTGATCAGTATTCAGGTGATTGTGATCTAGTGATTGTTTTGGCCGGTGACTGAATTCCTGACACTACCCCCTCCTTCAGGGGCGGCTCCCGACACCCTCATGCGGCGACCACGGCCTCTGGGTGCGGGACAATCAGGGTGGACACGATGGAATTCCTCCAGTAGTATGGGATCCAGGATATCGTCCCGGACCACCCAGGAACGTTCTTCAGGTCCATAGCCTTCCCAGTCGACTAGGTATTCGAGCCGGCCACCCCGTCGCCGCGAGTCCATGATGTCTCTGACCTGATATACGGAAGGCTGGTCCAAGATTTCTGGAGGAGGCTCGTCCGGCTCGTGGGGTTCTGGAGTGGAAGGAGAGAAGGGTTTAAGGGGAGGGGGGAAAACGTGAAACCTGGGGTGAATTCGATACCTGGGTGGCAACTGGAGCTGGTAGGTAACCTCGTTGATCTGCCTCTGTATCGTGAACGGACCGATGTAGCGGGGACTCAGCTTCCTGCAGGGCAGGCGGAGGCGCAGATCCCGGTGGATAGCCATACCTGGTCTCCTGGATGGTAATTGGGAGTTGGGGCACACCGGGCATCTGCAAAGCTTTTAGGTCTCCGCACTGCCCGTTGAAGGTAGATGTGAGCCGAGTCCCACACGCTCTCGGAACCAGTAGTCTACAGCTGGAACCTCCGAGGGCTCTGTCCACGGAAAGAGTGGGGGTTGGTAGCAGAGTATGCACTGGAAGGCCAGTGGTGTTCTGTCGGGAGTTTTGTGCATACTCGGCCCATGGGAGGAAACGGCTCTAGCTGTATTGGTCTTCTTGGCAGTATGCTCGGAGGTAATCTCCAAGTTCCTGGATCTTCCGCTCAGCCTGGCTGTTCGTCTGTGGATGGTAACCAGAGGACAAGCTCACTGTGACCCCCAGCAGACGTAAAAAGGCTTTCCACACATGGGAGATAAATTGTAGGCCCCGGTCAGAGACGATATCCTCTGGTATTCCAAAATTCCTGAAGACATGGATAAACAGCTGTTCTGCGGTTTCCAGGGCAGTTGGCAATCCACGGAGGGGAATTAACTTGCAGGCCTTTGAGAAGCGGTCCACTGCCAGGGTCGGCGAGGAATGGGCAGGGGCACGAGCTTGCCCACCGGAGGGGGGGTGGGGGGGGGGTGGGGGGTCAAAGACATGGCACAGACTGAGCAACTGCGGACATCACGAGACATACTGGCCCACCAGTACAGAGCTTGGAGGAGCGAGATGGTCCATTGGCTGCCTGGATGTCCAGAGCCCGGTTCAGTATGAACTGAGCCCAGAAGGGACTGCCGTTGGGATGTAGGAACGAAGGTTTTCCCTTCTGGGTCTCCCAGCGGAGCGGGTTCGGTTTGAGTAGCGGCTCTGATCTCTTCGATCTTCCAGAGGATGGGGCTTACAATGAGGGCTGGAGGGAGAATCAGCTCGGATCTGATGGTGAGTCTAGGGAATACAGGCGAGATAGGGCATTAGCTTTGCAGTTGCGGTTTCCTGGGCGATAGGTAATGATGAAATTAAACCGGGTGAAAAACAGAGCCCAGCGAGCTTGTCGAGGATTGAGTCTTTTGGCCTCACGGAGATATTGGAGGTTTTTGTGGTCAGTGATGACAGTGAAAGGATGGTTAGCTCCTCCACTCTGAGGTCAGTTTCTTGGAGTAATATGCACAAGGCTGGAGGCGTGGAGGCTCACTGAATTGCTGGGACAGCATGGCTCCGACTCAGTAGTGGAGGCGTCCACTTCCACCACAAACGGTACATGGGGATCTGGATGACGAAGGATGGGAGCCGTGCTGAATGCGACCTTGAGTTTCTTGAAGGCTTCGTGGGCGCTGGTGTTCCAGGACAGGGACTTTCCTCGGAGCATCGTGGTCAATGGAGCCGTATGCAGGCTAAAATCCTTGATGAAACGTCGATAGAAATTAGCAAACCCCAGGAATCTCTGAAGCTCCTTGACTGACTGAGGCATTGGCCACTCCGCGATGGCTGTCACCTTCCCCTAGTCCATCTGAATTCCCTCCTGGCCGATGATGTAGCAGAGGAACTGCACAGTGGGGCGATGTAATTCGCATTTCTCCAGCGTGAGGTAAAGATGGTGTTGGCAGAGCTTCTGAAGGACCTGCTTAACGTGGTGGCGATGGTCGGCCAGGTTCCGGGAGTAGATAAGTATATCATCGATGTAGACAACCACGGAGTTGTGTAGGAACTCCCGGAACACCTCGTTCATGAACTCCTTGAAGACGGATGGAGCGTTGGCAAGGCCATACGGCATTACACGGTATTCATAGTGGCCAGAAGGGGTAATGAAGGCCGTCTTCCATTCGTCGCCTTCCCGGATTTGAACGAGGTTGTACGCGCTCCGCAGGTCCAGCTTGGAAAAGATGCGTGCCCCACAGAGTTCCTCGAGAGCGGCAGGGACCAGGGGAAGTGGGTAAGGAAGCTTGACCGTCTGGGAGTTCAGAGTTCTGTAATCAATACAGGGCCGCAAGCCCCCGTCCTTCTTACCCACGAAGAAACTCGAGGCTGCCGGAGAGCTGGATGACCAGATGAATTCTTGGCTAAGAGCCTCATTGATGTACTCCTCCATAGCCTTGCGCTCCGGGATGGACAGCGGATATACACTACCCTTGGGGAGTTTGTGTCCAGGCAGCAAGTCGATGGCGCAGTCCCATGGCCGATGAGGTGGTAGTTGAGTGGCTGCCTGCTTGCTGAAGACATCCAGGAACGCCACAATCAGATGGGACGGAGGGAGTCACACTGGGCTCGGGACTCTCAATACACGTGGAGGCGATCTGGACAGCAGGTGACTTGTGGAGCAGACGGGGGAGTTCAGTGAGAGTGTTGGTGGCAGAATTCGCTCCAGCGAATAACTTCACAGGAGCCCCATCTGATCTCTGGAGAATGGAGGATAAGCCAGGGGTGTCCCAGGATGATGTCCACCGTGGGTCCCTCCAGTACCAGAAGTGTGATTTCCTCTTCATGCAAGTTACCAATCCTGAGTTTCAATGGAGGAGCCTCATACCGCACGTGTCCACGTCCTAGCGGCTTTCCTTGAATGGTTTCGACTCGAAGCTCCTGGGCATGGCGACGGTGAGGCAGATGCAGGCGATTTAGAAGGTCCTTCGATATGAAGTTGACCGAGGAGCCTGAGTCGACAAGGGCTGAGGCTGTAACGGAACGGGCTGGTGTGAATAGTTGCACTGAAAGCATAGATAGCGTGGAAATTACTGGATCTGACTGAATGGTACTCACCGCAAGACGTGGGGGTCGGATGGGGCAGGTCCTGATGTGGTGATCGGTAGCGGCACAATAGAGACAGAGTCCAGCCGCAAGTCGGTGATCGCATTTGGCATGAGAGCCGGGTAGAATCCACTTGCATAGGCTCTGGTACTGGGGAACTGGCGGCGGGTGATACAGACTGGTGAGCGGCTTCGGTGGTGTGGCAAGCTTCTAAGCGGTGGGAGATTCTATTGGCTCTTTGCATGAAGCTCTCCAATCCTACAGAATCATCATAAATCGCCATCTGAGCACGAATATGGGGACCCAGTCCTTCTCTGTATGTGCCGAGAAGCGCTGCCTCATTCCATCCACTAGTCGCCGCTAGCGTTCGAAACTGCAGAGTGTACTCAGTGGTAGAGGTGCCCTGGCTCAACCGCAGTAGCTGATCTGATACGGAGAGCGCTCCGGTAGCTGAGCCAAACACCTCTTTAAAATGGTTAGTGAAAGCTTCATAGGAGTTAATTATGACAGTTGACGTTCCATATTGCTTTCGCCCATAATAACGCTCAATCAGAAAGGAGTGAAATCAAGAAAGCTACCTTGGAGTGCTCTGACGTGAACTTCTGCAGCTGCATTTCAATATACAGCGCAACTTGAAGGAGGAAGCCGCCACACTCAGTAGAAATCACCCGCATAAGAAGCAGGCATAGCCATAGGACTGGCAGAGGCAGATGGAGGGATGGGTGCTGGCATGAGGGAAGCTCGAAGAGTGTGGACCAGCTCCTCCAGGACTTCCGCAGGTGAGGGAGATCAGGGATCCATGGAAGTGTCGGTGTTGGTCCGGTCTTCTGTCACAAACAGGGACGGAAACAACAGGTAAGTAAACAATAGGCAGGTTTATTGAATAGCTGGGGATGAGAGATCATGGAGAGCAATGGCAGGTGAGTATGAATAAAGAAACCAGTTCTTGGGACTTAGCTGAATATTGAAAGACTGTCTCTTTGCTGGTGCTAAGGTGTCCAGGAATGAGGGGGATCAACGGAGGAGGTTCGCTGGAGTAACTCTGGAGGTACGTCTAGATATCAAAAGGTAAGTAAATACATGTTAGTATTGTAAGGGAGTCAGGCACAGTTCAGGGTAGCAAATGGTAGACCAGACGATGAGTGTCTGAGTGGAGCGTGTATTTGAAGGGGTGCTGATTAGTGGCTGCAGGTGCGGGTGATCAGTATTCAGGTGATTGTGATCTGGTGATTGTTGTGGCCGGTGACTGAAGTGACTGTGATTGTGAATTCCTGACATAAATATGTTGTATATTATCAACATATATATTTATATTATCATGTAAATAATTTTAGTAGCACACCATGGAGAACCAGATGTGTTTATTTCAACACTAAAAAAACATACTCCTCGATAATAATCACAATAATCACAATAAAAAAGAAGATGCATTTATTATAAAACATCAGTTCTAGCCATTGCAGAATAAATCAGTTTAAAAAATAAAAATAAATCTGAATGTTAATAAAATGAAATCAGTCATCTTTGAATTATAGATTCACATATAGATTCAAATAGAATAGAACTGATTCTGCTGCTTTGTGTCTGAAAGACAAAACTAACATGTCACTGTCTGAATTACTGCACTGGACACAACAGAATTACTGGCTGTGTGTGAGTGTGTGTGTGTGTGTGTGTGTGTGTTTGGTGTAAATGCCAACATGCCCCTCTCTCTCTCCCTCTCTCTCTCTCTCTCTCTCTCTCTCCTGATCAGTATTCCTGGTCTGTTAATTAGCGTTGGAATATTCCGGCCGTTACTTTTCTGACAGGTGCAGTCGGTCTGCTGGGGTCCAAGACTCTGAAAGACTCGACACGAGAAAGATTCTCAAACACACACACACTGAATGTGTTAATTTCATCCCCCATCTGTTATTACATAATCACTGCCAATGTGTCTCTGCTAAAGACAGCAGGAAAAAAACAAAAAAACAAAACACACTCAATACAGACAGACAGAGACAGACAGACAGCACTGGTCACAGGCAGGAGACGCTGCTTCTGGTCACGGCCTTTGTGACGCTTCACAGTGTTTTTTTGGCTGTGATATTAAAATAAACAGCTTTAAAATGTCATTTTTACACATGGAATGCAATTATTTAAGAAAAGAGAGAAAATAAAAAAAAAACAGCAGAATTTATATCTAAACTGGATACATTTTAGATATGTTTGGGGAAAAAACACAAGCTTTGTGAGCCTTTGAGTGTATTTACATCACAGTTCTTGGAAAAACTCAGTATAACCTCAAAGGTCAAGAGGTCACTGACATGTTTCACAGACGAGACGGAGACGCAACAATCCTCACATGGCAAAAAAATGTAAATAAATATATGAAAATATTTTTAAATATATTTTAAATATAAACAAATAAACAAAATGTTTATTTGCTAAAATATATCACAAAAATATTTTATGTAAATATATGAAGAGTTCCTTTGCAAAAACACATACATGTAACTTTGTTTTTTAACAATTTTCAAAAATCATGTTTTTTCATTGTACATTCCAATTAATCTCAATCAAACTGCAGTTGGGTTATTTTGATTAAGTAAAAATAACTAAAAAAAATAGCTACAGAAACTAAAAACAGCTAAACTATCACAATAAAACAATAAAAACATGATAACATTATAAAAACAAACAAACAAACAAACAAAAAACATGATTTTTGAAAATTAAAAAAAAAATTGATTTATCAGTTTTTTCCAAATACACTCTTCATGTTTTCTACTAATATATTTAAAATATATACATATATACATATATTTAAAAAATATATATAAAGCATTTGAAAATATATTTCACCCTCCATTTATTTCAATCCAAGAAAATACATTCAGATATGTCAAATTTGTGACCCTGGAGCACAAAACCAGGTAATATAAGTAGCACAGGTATATTTGTAGCAATAGCCAACAATACATTGTATGGGTCAAAATTATCGATTTTTCTTTTATGCCAGAAATCATTAGGATATTAAGTAAAGATCATGTTCCATGAAGATATTTTGTAAATTCCTACTGCAAATATATCAAAACTTAATTTTTGATTAGTAATATGCATTGCTAAGAACTTCATTTGGACAACTCTAAAGGCAATTTTCTCAATATTTAGATTTTTTTGCACCCTCAGATTCCAGATTTTCAAATAGTTGTATCTCAGCCAAACACTGTCCCATCTTAACAAACCATGATTATTATTTATAAACATATAAATAAACATATTTATTCAGTTTTCAGATGATGTATAAATCTCAATTTCACAAAAGTGACCCTTATGACTGGTTTTGTGGTCCAGGTCACATTTGATGGAAAACTGTTAATTGTCTATATAATGTGTGGATTCCACCCACATTTGCATTTAGCCTAAGGTAGACTACTATAAGATTGAAAATGCATTTTCTTTCATTTTAAATTTAATTTAAATGTCATATTTAAAATATGTTTTAGCCAGAAATAAAGTTTTTTTTTTTTTTTTGTTTTTTTTTTTTTTCTGAAGTGAAACGTAAGAAGATCCTGACGGGAAGCTGTGGATGTTTTTGCAGCTCTGCAGAGCAAGAGTAAAGGTTGTAAATTCCTGGCACCGCAGGTCTGACGTGACCCGACGTGGGAACGCTCGCTGTAATCATTTCTTCAGTTATTTTTCTTGGACGCTGCACCTGAGCTCAAGCACAGAAGATTCCAGATTCACGTAAAGCGGCGGCGCCACGGGGCTTCAGCGAGAGGAGCTGTAACACTCGGCGTGACACTGACGAGGCTCTCGGGGAGTAATTTTCACCGCATTCTTCTGTCTGTTTGACCTCCGCTTGACAAGCTCCCAAAGCATTTTGTCTGTTGTATTTTACCACCGGACGGATCAAAGACCATAACAACCGTTTACAGAGGAGAGGAAACAGAGAGAGTGTTACCTACACACACACACACACACACACACACACACACACGTCTGAAGAGTTTAACATGTCATGCATAAAGGCCTCAGATGTTCATAAATGGCCCAAATTGCTGCGCTGTTGACCTGCTGCTCTACGGCTCGCGCTCCTAACCTGAATTCCCTCATGTCTGACACAGTCTTTTCCCTGTCTTTTTTCATGTGCATTTTATTCCTCAATTATGGAACAGTTCTGACTCTAAATTCTGAGGCGTGTGGTAAAATGGCAATAAACGCAAACGAGCGCACATTAAATTCCATGCTAATGCACAGAGTGGCGACTATAAACAGCAGCAACAGTCAAACTAATGATTTTTTTCCCAAATATTATTATTAATAAATATCAATATTTATTGAAATATTATCATATTGTTGCTGCCAACATTTTACAAAAGCAATTGCTGTTCCTGTCTGTTGTGCTGCTGAGAGGTTTGCGATTGTAGCTCCGCTTTTTTATTGAATCTTTACCTTACTTTCACTCTCTGTTGTTTAAAGTGATAATATATAACTTAACTCCCACCATATTTCTGGTATTATCTATCAAACTAATCTAACTAATTTGATCGTTCGCTTTTAAAACCGCGAGTGCAGCGCGCGTATAGCGCGTTAGCCGGTTAGCTTGTTACTCGCGGTTCCATTCACGTTTCTATTCGCGCCTATTATTGTTTTCTTTTTTCTCGCTCCGTTTTTATTTCTCTCTCGCTCCGTTTTTCACAAGTTCATCAAACAACAGTGGTAAGTGGTAAGTTAAGTTGGTATCATTCATCAATCAAGGTGAGTAATGGCTTCTCCTTCTCTTGTTGTTTGCACTTCATGCCACATGTACAGTTTATCTCTCTCTGTCGGCGACGAGGGATTCACATGTGATAAATGCAGGGAAATAGTTAGGCTGACAGAGAAGATTTTAGAACTAGAGACACGCATCCAAACTTTAGTTGAGGATAGTAAGAATGTGAGGGCTGTAGATACTGCTTTGGATGCGACTAGCTCAGGGACTCCTGTACATTGTTCGGTTCCGGTTGTGCCCGTGCAGCAGGGCAACTGGGTGACTGTGAGACGGCATAGTCGCGGGTCAAAACACCGCTCTTCCGTTCCGATCAAAACATCAAACAGGTTCTCCCCACTCGGTGACGCACCCACTGAGAAACCTGATGAAAGTGCTCTAGTTATTGGCGATTCTATTGTACGGAACGTGAAAATAGAGACACCAGCCACCATAGTCCAATGTTTACCGGGAGCCAGAGCGCCTGACATCTTGGCAAATTTAAAAGTGCTGGCTAATGCTAAACGTAAATTCAGTAAGATTGTTATCCACGTCGGCGCTAATGATGTTCGACTTCGCCAGTCGGAGATCACTAAAAATAATGTTAAAGAGGTGTGTGAACTTGCAAGTACGATGTCAGACACTGTAATATGCTCTGGTCCCCTCCCTGCTTACCGTGGCGATGAGATTCATAGCAGACTGTCGTCACTCAATGGCTGGATGTCTAAGTGGTGCCCGCAGAATAACGTAAGTTTCATAGACAATTGGAAGAGTTTTTGGGGCAGACCTGACCTGTTGAAAAGAGATGGTGTTCATCCCTCCTGGGGTGGTGCCGCTCTTCTCTCTAGAAATATGGCACATAGTCTTAGAGTTCGTACTTGACTAACTAGGGCCCAGGTCAGGGAGCAGACAGACTGGATAAACCGACCGTCTGCTAGCCGCCTAACGTCACAGAAGTCAGTTAATTCTCAGCACATAGAGACTCCTTCACCTAGATATCACACTATAGAGACTGTGTCTGTTCCCCGTACTAGAAAATACAGAAAACGTCCAAACCAAAGTAATAGTAACAATTTAATTGATGTTCAACAAATAAAAAATGTTTACAATACAGAGAAACAATTGATAAAACTTGGCTTACTGAATATCAGGTCCCTTTCTACAAAAGCACTATTTGTAAATGATATGATCACTGACCATAAGCTAGATATGCTTTGTTTGACAGAAACATGGCTAAAACCAGATGAATACATTACTTTAAATGAGTCTACCCCCCAAGATTACTGCTATAAAAATGAGCCACGTCCAAAAGGTAAAGGGGGAGGTGTTGCTACAATTTATAGCAATATTCTCAGTATTTCTCAGAGGGCAGGCTTTAAGTATAACTCGTTTGAAGTTATGGTGCTGCGTATAACATTATCTAGAGAAACACGTGTTAGTGATAAATCCCCTGTGATGTTTGTATTGGCTACTGTGTACAGGCCACCAGGGCACCACACAGACTTTATTAAAGAATTTTCAGATTTTCTATCTGAGTTAGTACTGGCTGCAGATAAAGTCTTAATTGTTGGTGATTTTAATATCCATGTCGATAATGAAAAAGATGCATTAGGATCAGCATTCATAGACATTCTGAACTCTATTGGGGTTAGACAACATGTTTCAGGACCTACTCATTGTCGAAATCATACTCTAGATTTAATACTGTCACATGGAATTGATGTTAGTGGTGTTGAAATTCTGCAGCAAAGCGATGATATCTCAGATCATTATCTAGTCTTGTGTAAACTCCATATAGCTAAAACTGTAAATTCTACTCCTTGTTACAAGTATGGTAGAATCATCACTTCTACCACAAAAGACTGCTTTGTAAGTAATCTTCCTGATTTATCTCAATTCCTCAGCATATCCAACAGCGCAGAAAAACTTGATGATGTAACAGAAACTATGGACTCTCTCTTTTCTAGCACTTTAGATACAGTTGCTCCTTTACGCTTAAGGAAGATCAAAGAAAACAGTTTGACTCCGTGGTATAATGAGCACACTCGCACCCTAAAGAGAGCAGCCCGGAAAATGGAGCGCAGCTGGAGGAAAACAAAACTAGAGGTATTTCGTATAGCTTGGTGGGAAAGTACCCTATCCTACAGAAAAGCATTAAAAACGGCTAGATCTGATTACTTTTCATCTCTTCTAGAAGAAAACAAACATAACCCCCGGTATTTATTCAATACAGTCACTAATTTAATGAAAAATAAAGCATCAACAGGTGTTGGCATTTCCCAAGAGCACAGCTGTAATGACTTTATGAACTACTTTACTTCCAAGATCGATACTATCAGAGATAAAATTGTAACCATGCAGTCGTCAGCTACAGTATCGCATCAGATAGTGCACTATAGATCCCCTGAGGAACAATTCCACTCATTCTCTATTATAGGAGAGGAAGAATTGTATAAACTTGTTAAATCATCTAAACCAACAACATGTATGTTAGACCCTATTCCATCTAAACTACTAAAAGAGCTGCTTCCAGAAGTCATAGATCCTCTTTTGGCTATTATTAATTCATCATTGTCATTAGGATATGTCCCCAAAACCTTCAAATTGGCTGTTATTAAGCCTCTCATTAAAAAACCACAACTTGACCCCAAAGATCTAGTTAATTACAGACCGATCTCAAATCTCCCTTTTCTGTCAAAGATACTAGAAAAGGTAGTATCCTCACAATTATATTCCTTCTTAGAGAAAAATGGTATCTGTGAGGAATTCCAGTCAGGATTTAGACCGTATCATAGTACTGAGACTGCTCTCATTAGAGTTACAAATGACCTGCTTCTATCATCTGATCGTGGTTGTATCTCTTTATTAGTTCTACTGGATCTTAGCGCTGCATTCGACACTATCGACCACAACATTCTTTTGAATAGACTAGAAAACTTTGTTGGCATTAGTGGAAGTGCCTTAGCATGGTTCAAATCGTACTTATCTGACCGCCATCAGTTCGTAGCAGTAAATGAAGAGGTATCATATCGATCACAAGTGCAGTATGGAGTACCTCAAGGCTCAGTACTAGGGCCGTTACTTTTCACGCTTTACATGTTACCCTTGGGAGATATTATCAGGAGACATGGTGTTAGCTTTCACTGTTATGCTGATGATACTCAGCTCTATATTTCTTCACGGCCCAGTGAAACACACCAAATTGAGAAACTAACGGAATGTATAGTCGATATAAAAAACTGGATGACTAGTAACTTCTTACTGCTAAATTCTGAAAAAACAGAGGTGTTAATTATCGGACCTAAAAACCCCACATGTAATAACCTAGAACACTATCTAACACTTGACGGCTGCTCTGTCAATTCTTCTTCATCAGTTAGGAACCTAGGTGTGCTGTTTGATAGCAATCTTTCATTTGAAAGCCATGTTTCTAGTATCTGTAAAACTGCGTTTTTCCATCTCAAAAACATATCTAAATTGCGACCTATGCTCTCAACGTCAAATGCAGAAATGCTAATTCATGCGTTTATGACCTCAAGGTTAGACTATTGTAATGCTTTACTGGGTGGTTGTTCTGCACGCTTGATCAATAAACTACAGTTGGTCCAAAATGCAGCAGCTAGAGTCCTTACTAGAACCAGGAAGTATGACCATATTAGCCCGGTTCTGTCAACACTGCACTGGCTCCCTATCAAACATCGGATAGATTTTAAAATCTTGTTAATTACTTATAAAGCCCTGAATGGCTTAGCTCCTCAGTACTTGAGCGAGCTCTTATCACATTATAGTCCTCCACGTCTGCTGCGTTCTCAAAACTCTGGCCATTTGATAATACCTAGAATATCAAAATCGACTGCGGGCGGCAGATCCTTTTCCTATTTAGCGCCTAAACTCTGGAACAATCTACCTAACACTGTTCGGGAGGCAGACACACTCTGTCAGTTTAAATCTAGATTAAAGACACATTTCTTTAACCTGGCTTACACATAACACACTAATACACTTCTATTATTCAAATCCCTTAAAGGATTGTTAGGCTGCATTAATTAGATCAACCGGAACCGGGAACACTCCTCATAACACACGATGTACTCGTTACATCGTAAGAAGAATGGCATCTACGGTAATATTTGTCTGTTTCTTTATTATTCTGTTTCTCAGTCCGTGTCCGGATCAGATGGTGGATCGGCGCCGGGAGATGATGTCTGCGACCCTGATCGTCAGCGGAGGCCGGACACCTGGATGAGCCCCGGGGACATATCCCCAGTGAAGACCTCGACTTAAATACAATAGAACTTAAAATTAAACAAAATAACTATAAATATAATAAAATACCTAACTACATAATACTATTATTGTTAGAAATTGCAACAATATAAAAATAGAAATATAATACATTTATACATTTAACATTTAATTGAAACAATAAGTAAAAAAATAAATAATAATATCCTGGCCAGAGGAGAACTGGCCCCCCGACTGAGCCTGGTTTCTCCCAAGGTTTTTTTCTCCATTCTGTCACAGAGGGAGTTTTGGTTCCTTGCCGCTGTCGCCTCTGGCTTGCTCAGTTGGGGAAACATAATTTTTTACGATTAACGTCAATTTTATTTCATAGATACTATTTAAACTAAACTGAGCTAGACAATGACATCTCTGAATTCAATAATGAAATGCCTTTAACTGAAAATTGAGTGTTTAATCTTATTATTATACATTACTGACACTCTATCCTCCAATTTGATACTGTTAAGTGCTTTGACACAATCTGTATTGTTAAAAGCGCTATATAAATAAAGGTGACTTGACTTGACTTGACAATAAGCTTTAAAAAATTTTAGGCACTAATTGTACTCAGCCTGTCATGGTTTATTGTTTTATTAAAGTCTAATGTCAATTAAATATATATATATATATATATATATATATATATATATATATATATATATATATATATATATAAATACTGTATATAAAATTTAAATATTATTCATATTTATGATAACAATGATGCTTTTATTATTATAATTTTAACGTTACTTGAAACTAACAATAGCTGTTTTAGGTACTTAAAAGTACTTATTTTTAGTATTTATATTACTAATACTTAGTGCTTATAAGACATCTGCTTATAAAACATGATTAATATTTATTAATAATAATAAAATGTTTATTTGATTATGATTACCATATGCATTAACATTATTATTTATATTATTAATAATACTATTATTTTAATTCAATATGATTAACATTTATTAAACATTTAAATGGTTATTTAATTATGATTGCTATATTATTAGTATCAGTATAATTTATATTAATAATATATTTTCTAATTTACAAGTAAATTTAAACAAGTACAATTTATTTTTATCATTTCTATTAATAGTGTTTATAATAAATCTGTTCATTAAAATATGATTTATTTTAATTAAGATTAATATTTATATTGATATAACTATATTAATAATATTTTTATTATTTTATAATTTTAGAGTAATACTATAGTAGCACTACTATAAATAATATATAAATAAAAAGTATATATTTGTATTATTTCTATTAATAATAAACAATAGATCTAATTATTTGTTTCTTTTACAAACAAATGCATTTCTATGTATTAAATAAATATTATAAATAGATTTTTAGGGCACATGAATGGAGCCGGTTCAATCTGTGGATCTGCGCTCACATTATTCATTCGGTCTCGGAGAACGAGAGTCAGTGGGATGGTACAGTCACCGGATTCCTCTTTTCTCTCCGCTGTTTTTCCCGGCAGTGCAGCTGTCTAAATGAGACGGATTAAGTTAACTAGCTGTGTTAGGAAACAGCGGTGCGGATTAGAGCGCCAGGCGGACACCCGGAGCATTCATGCAGCCACGGCAAACCCTTAAACCGCCCTCACAGCCCACTGACTCCAAAACACACACACACACACACACACAGAGAGAGAGAGAGAGAGAGAGAGAGACAGGTGGCCCATCTCTGCAGAGAGAGTGAATTGACAAACACCTGCTTGTGAAAGATGAGCACATATTTGGACAGACTGGATTGTGCTTTAGTGACACGACTGCGGCCTTTCACACACCGCTCAGCGAACACACACCATTCCTGCAGGAAACTACTGTAACACACAAGCACAAGACTTCAACATTACACATGATCAGATCACTTACTAACCTTAAGTTACCCAGTATTTCATCACGGCACAAACAGGCAAGCAGAAATTCATCGACAGTTGCACATCTGAAAGAACAAACTAGACACATTGCAACTCAAATAATAAAAATTTATACTGAATATATCATGTTGCAAATGCTTTAAAATATACCAATGCACCATTAATAGCAAATATACCAATGCATGCACCACCTTGTCCAGTTGAATCTTGAATGCACACAATAAAAGAAAGAAAGAAAGAAAAAAAAAATTGGTTACATTTTTTTGGACGAGTTAATGGAAAAACGTGATGACTTATTGATCATGTAATTTTTATGAACTGCTTTAATATTTCTGCTTTTTAAACCATTTGGAGCACTGGTGCTGTTATTTAAAAATAATATATTTTATCATAATATTACTACCAAAGTTTTATAAAAGCAATAAGTTTAAATATCATTTTACCATGATTTTAATGACTAATTATAATTTGGCTAAAAACACACTTTACACATGCTGCAATGCATAGCCTGTCATAGGTTTTTTTATTTTTTATTTTTTTATTTTTATAATAACAATAAACTATCTGTGCCCCTAATATTTAAATAATATTAATATTTTAATTAATATTAATACTTTTATTTCTAATAACTTTAAACTAAATTGAAATTGGCATTTAAAGTTTTAGGTACTTAAAATATGCATGTCTTATTATTTCTACTACTAATACTGTTTATAAATCTGATCATATAATTTTTATGAAACTGAAAATATAAACTGCTTTAATATTTCTGCATCTGGAACACTAGTGGCATTGTGCTTTACTATAAATGCAATTCATGTTTTCATATGCAAACAGTCAGAAGTATTCTCTGTGGAAATGAGCAGCTTGACTGTTTCCAAACAGGTTTCCTGGACACTCCCCCTGCCTGTCATTGGCTGGTCAGACAGATGGCCCCGCCCCATCCAGTGACTGCCTTTCAGAGTTGCCAGGGTCCTGGTTTTCCCATACATTTGGGTTATTTTGAAAATGCAGTCGCGGGAAAAATTACAGAGTTGCGTCTTTTTTTAGGGGGGTTCTTTTATAATGTACCGCGGCCACCTGAAATGTATCTTTAGACAATTAAAAATGAAAATAGATTGTTTTACTAATGTGTATAATACTCTGAATATATACATGGCCATTTAAGAACAGACAAACTATTATGTGAGTTTTGCCCAAACACAGCATGGATGTGAAGGCTTTTACACAGCAGAAATAAATAGAAAGAAATTGATTAAATTCTTAATGTTTTATTTACCAATTTCATTGGACAGAATTATTCATGATAAATCTGTATTAAATCATAAAACACAAAATAAATAAAATTGAAATTACAGAATTTAGGGAAAAATAAAGTGAATTTCATGGGGCCCTAAATTTAAAGTTGGCTTGAAAAAAAAAAAGTATGAAAAAAAAAAAGTTATGTTTACATGCATTCTCAAAGCATTTCCTTCCATAATAATAGTAAGTGAATAGTGTGATAAATACTGATATGATATGAAAAAAATATATATATATTGTCATAATATTTCTGGCCATATCACCCAGCCCTAATTTTATTTATTTATTTATTTTTATCATGATTAGTGATGAAAATTAAAATAAAACAAAGGGTAAAAGAATATGCATGTGCACATACTATTAATATGCACACACTAAATATAAACAAGTCTTGCTAAGATTCAAAACATAGAATGAATAAACCAAAATGTTTATTTTGAAGGGCATTAATGGAATAAATCAGCTGTGATTGGACAGGGGAAAAAATGGGCTAGTTTTCATTCCTTTTGGGCAGGTTTTGTGTAAGCTTTGGGTTGGACATTTTTCTGGGACCTGGCAACCCTGCTGCCTTTGAACATTAAACTAAAAAACTATTTGAACACTGAACAGATAAATGACATCACCTTCGAGTTTTGTGTTCTGTGAAGAGAAAAGTTAGTCGCACTGAATCTCAGCAGCAAAATAAGAGTGTGAATTAATATGTGTTGTTTTGATCATAAGTGTGTTTTAAAGTGACCTGATCTCAAACTTAAGTCCCTGGTTGTTTATTATCTCTGGAATATGAAGAAAATATCTTGTTTCTCAACTTTTCTGTGCGGTCTGAGCTTGTGATGTGTGTATGTATGTGTGTGTGTGTGTGTGTGTGTGTGTGTGTGTGTGTGTGTTTGCTCAAGGGAAGCACCATTCAGTTGTGTTTGTCAAGGCCTCTATTCCTCATGTCTCACACACTCTCATTCAGTGTCTCTCTCTCATGCTCCAACTGTTTTCTACTAACTTAAGTCTGTCAGCTAGAAAACACACAGAAAGAGTCCGTCACAAACTCTCGTTTCTCAATCCTCCAGGGTTGGGAATTCCGGCTCTCTCCGTCTTTATCCACAGCTAAACACTGACAGACCGCTGGACCGAGCGAGACAGGCTTAGGGCCGTCTGAAGGAGGAGGAGGCCTCTGGTGAGCCGCTGTGTTATCATGGGTTCACAGTGTTAAAATAAGAGAGAAAGCTCTCAAAACAGCCATCAGAGGGAAAAACACATCGTTCGAACTAACAAACCAGTCCGCAGAGGTCTGGAAGAGACAGAGAGACGAGCTTCTCCAGAGCTAATGAGAGCGGCTCGTCCTGACCGGAGCGCTTTACATCATGACACCAATCCCAGGATCAAACATCATACATTCACCATCTGCAGAATAAATATGAAACACAAATCACACTCATCTAATGTTTGGAAAGTATTGCTTTAATGTATCTTAAGTAATTCGTCTTCATTCTCAGACTTGCCTCACGACTCACTATTGATATAATTAACACAGTGAATTCTGTCATTCAGCTGATTTGAATTTTAAAATCAAATTTTCATCAGAAAATTAGCAAATTTGCATGTCTCCATTATATTTTGTTGGAATAGAATTCTATTATTATTGGAATTTAAAAACTAGGAATTTTAGTACTGGAATTAAATAATTGCAATTAAAATATCAAGTTTTCATCAGTTTCTATGCTGTCTACTGATTATATGCATGAAACTGTAATAAATCTCACATTTAATTAAGCGAAAATATGAATAACCTTTCATAATGTTTTGTGTTTAGCAGAAATGATCTATTCCAGTTATAATAGCATTCAAAAGTTTGTTGCTGGTAAGAGTTTTTGATGCCTTTTTAGTCTCTTCTGCTCACCAAGGTTGCATTTACTTGATTAAAAAATACAGTAAAAATAGTGAAATATTATTACAATGTAAAATAGCTGTTTTCTATGTGAATATCTGTTAAACTGCATTTGATTTCTGATTAAAGCTGAATTTTCAGCATCATTACTACAGTCTTCAGTGTCACATGATCCTTCAGAAATCATTCTAATATGCTGATTTACTGCTCAAGAAACATTTCTGATTATTATCAATGTAGAAAACAGTTGTGCTGTGCAACATTTTTGTGGAATCCGTCATATATTTTATTTTTCAGGATTCACAGATGAATATGAAAAGTTCAAAGGAACAGCATTTATTTGAAATAGAAATCTTTTGTAACATTATAAATGTCTTTACTGGAATTTTTGGATTAATTTACTGCATCCTTGATGAATAAAAGCATTCATTTATTTAAAAAAAATAAATAAATAAAAATCTTACTGACCCTAAACTTTTAAAGCTACTGTAAATACATTTCAAACTTACTCTGACAGGTTGAAATATGGTTTAGGGTTAGTAAAAATATCTATATATTCAGGATTGTATATAATATTTTGAGCACTATTCTGAATATTGAGGGGTATTGAAAAATATGATTTATGATTTACTGACAAATTCAACAGAAATATTTTTGAAATGAAATGATAAAAATAAATAAATATAAGGTATAGTCCATAGCATTTCCTTAGAATGACTCACCGGTTTCATTTCTATCAGTGTTTTACAGGATCATTCAGGACACATTAACATCACAAACACAGCCCAAAATCTAAAAACAATGACATGGAGACAGACAAAAGCTAAAGACAGACGGCTCAGAGATGACAGCAGACAATAAGGTAGATCAGGCCTTGGGTCATGACCCTCGTCTCTATAGCGGGGTCTCGGTGACAGCAGCATCCGGCGAGGAAGCTTGGAACAATAGCAGAATAGTGTGAGACTCGGGAAGTGCTGTGTGAACGCTGAAGAGTGCAGATGCTGTGAGAGAAACACGGCTGACCTCTGAGAGCCAGAGGAGACGACGCTGTGGACAGTTTGTTTCAGCTTAAAGGGCTTTTCACTTCAGTGCTGTATATATTTACTGTTCATAACATAAACAGCAGCGCTGGGACAACAGATCACGTCTGTCTGTCTGTCTGTGGCTGATATGGCAAACACTGACTATAATGCATATAGATATATATGCAGCACATAGTGCCAAACATTAACACTTGTCAAATGCCAAGTAAATGTCAAATGTCAAGCTAAAAAAACAACGCTGGCAAGTATATTAAACCATGTTACATTTACATTATATTTACATTTAGTCATTTAGTAGATGCTTTTATCCAAAGCGACTTACAAATGAGGACAATAGAGGCAATCAAAACCAACAAAAGAACAACAACATGCAAGCGCTATGACAAGTCTCGGTTAGGCTGTTTTTGAAGGAGTAATGGTTGATGAGCTTAACTGGAAGGTGAAATTGTGATGAAGTGATGGGTTTGCTGAAACTACAAGCAGTTCTGACTTAGCTAGGTTGAGTTGAAGGTTATGGTCCTTCATCCAGCAAGAAATGTCTGTTATACATGCTGAGATGCGAGCAGTTATCGTTGGATCATCAGAATGGAATGAGAGGTAGAGTTGAGTGTCATCAGCATAGCAGTGATATGAAAAGCCATGTTTCTGAATGACAGAACCTAGTGATGCCATGTAGACAGAGAAGAGAAGTGGTCTAAGGACTGAGCCCTGAGGCACCCCAGTAGCTAGATGTTGCGACATGGATACTTCACCTCTCCAAGATGCCTTGAAGGATCTATCGGAGAGGTAAGACTCAAACCACTGGAGTGCGGTTCCTGAGATGCCCTTTCTCAATAGGGTTGACAGGAGGATCTGGTGGTTGACTGTATCAAAAGCAGCAGATAGATCCAGCAAGATAAGTAATGAACACTTGGAAGCCGCTCTTGCAAGTCGTAGGGCTTCAACAACTGAGAGCAATACAGTTTCAGTCGAATGTCCACTTCTGAAGCCAGATTAGTTGCTGTCAAGGAGGTTGTTCTGTGTGAGAAAGGCAGAGATTTGGTTGAACACAACTCGTTCAAGTGTTTTTGCAATTTAAGGTATTAGGGAAACCGGTCTATAGTTCCCTAAAAGAGTGGGGTTAAGAGTGGGTTTCTTAAGAAGTGGGGTTATATGAGCCTGTTTAAATGAGGGAAAAACTCCAGTGTGAAGGGAGTTATTAATGATTTGAATGAGTGCAGGTACAACTGCAGGAGAAATGGCTTGAAGGAGATGGGATGGAATAGGATCAAGCGGACAAGTAGTAGGATGACACTGGAAAGGATGAGTTTAGAGACTTCTGCCTCAGAGAGTGGAAAGAAGGATGTGAACGAGTGTATGTTTGATGGTAAGATGTGTTTGACAGTTTGTGGTGTGGAGAATTGTGCAGTGAGGTTAATAATTTTATTAATGAAGAATGTGGCAAAGTCGTCAGCTGTTAGAGTTGATGAAGGAGGGGGAGCAGGAGGACAAAGGAGGGAGGAGATGTTTTAAAGAGCATGCGAGAGTTAGGCGAATTGTTAATTTTGTCATGATAGTATGTTCTTTTAGCAGTAGAGACATTAACAGAAAAGTCAGAGATGAATGATCGATATAAATTAAGGTCAGTAGGATTTTGTGATTTGTGCCATATCCTCTCTGCAGCCCTGAGCTTAGAACGATGTTCGTGGAGAACGTCAGATAGCCAAGGGGCAGAAGGGGTGGTACGGGCTGGCCTGGAAGATAAGGGGCAGAAAGTATCTAAACAAGATGACAGAGTGGAACAGAAAGTATCAGTAGCACTGTTAGCATCAAGAGATGATAACTGTATAAAGGGAGGAAGTGAAGATGAAACCATAGCAGATAATCGGGAGGGTGAGAGTGAGCGTAAGTTACGTCGAAAAGTGACATGTGGAGGGGTATGTGTTGTGTCAGGAATCATGTCGAGGTTAAGAGTGAGTAGGAAGTGATCCGAGGTGTGCAGTGGAGTAACCAGCACATGATCAGCGGAGCAGTGTCGTGTGTAAATAAGGTCCAGTTGGTTGCCTGATTTGTGAGTAGCTGTAGATAACACTCTCTTGAGATCAAAAGAGACAAGCAGAGTGTTGAAGTCTGCAGCCTGAGGTTTATCGAGGTGGATGTTGAAGTCTCCAAGTATAACTAAGGGAGTACCATCCTCAGGAAAGGTTGAGAGCAACATATCTAATTCTTCTACGAAGTTACCTAGTGGTCCTGGAGGTCGATAAACAACTACAAAATGGATTTTTAGAGGGTAGGTAATAGTAACCGAATGTGATTCAAAGGAGCTGTTGATACACAGAGATGGTAAAGTAAAAATGTTACTCGCCTTTTTTATTCATTTTTACAACACCTAAGAATGCAGTATGGCTTATCACAATTACTGAATCACATTTATAATGTGCTGTTGAAAATGTGCCAATCATCTTCCCAGGTTTGTAATGAGAATAATTTATAAACAAAAGAGAAGCATTTCAAAAAGAGTTTACTTCCAAAATAAAAGCTCCGTTTAACATTTAAAAAAACAAAAACAAAAACAAAAAAACAAACAAGCAACCATAAATATTAGTATTGTAACAGTGTTGCCATTATATAATAATAATAATAATAATAAAAATAATAATAATAAAAATAATAATAATAACAATAGTAATATATACATTTAAATTATTATGAAATACTTTACAGCTCAGTGGTGAATATCTCTTTACTCAATTGTGATATTTACTGATTTTTTTTATTTTTTCATAAATGAATTAATTAAATAATTAACTAGCTAACTAATTAATGCAATTATATGTGTTTCCCTAATTTGTTCAGCACATATACTTTCATGGCTACCAAATTGGCAGGTGTGGGAAATGTTAGTTTTAACATTGATTCTCAGAACCTGCTCCAGATGAGGTTGGTGTGGTGGATCATTGTCGTCTCAAACCTCTGCGCTTCAGCGTTTTGCCGTGTGTTTGCTGTCGGTGACACAGGAAGCCATGGGAGGAAGACAGGAAGCCTGTTGATGATGTGTTCACAGAGCTCCAGGAGAGCTCTTCTGTTCTCTGTTACTCTGGAAAAAGCATCTGTTTTCAGCTCCTGATGGCCGGGGATGATAAGCGCTGTCTCTAGGCCCGGTTTCCACACCTGCCCGTGTTTGCTTTCTCCTCGTCTGGGGAATTCTCTTCACTCGGGCTGTTTGACAAAGTTTTCCTGCCTTTCTCCCGCTCAGATCTGCAGCTTCGGGTGTCTTTTATGACGTCCAGTGCGGATCCGCTCTCGAGGGTTTGATTCCCACCTGGAGTCCGGCGGAAAACACAGAAACCACCTGTGAAAGTGAGATTTTCCAGCATGGCACGGCCGTCTGCGCTCCTGACCTTCAGCACTAGATGGCAGAACTGAGAACGGATAATGAGTGTTCATTAAACAACCTGTGTGATTTATGGCTCATTATTACAGTTTAGTGGATTGTATGTCCCCTTAAAACAATACTGCATATTTTACATAAAATATTCATCAACTTTCTTGCCATGCATAGATTACCCTATAAATTACACTTTATTTTAAGGTGTCCTTGTTACAGTGTAATTCTATATTTAAGTACTGAGTAATATTAATTAACTGCATGTACTTACCATATGGTTAGGATAGGATTAGGGTTTGGCTTTGGGTTACTTGCATGTAACTATACATAATGTATTGTTATTATAATAGTAACAAGGACACCTTAAAGTGTTACCAAAAAAAATAAAAAAAATAAAAAAATAAAAAATACATACACACACACACACACACACACACACACATATATATAATTATTATTATTTTTACTCAATTAGTACTTAAGAAAACCATTTTTTAAAGCACTTGACAGACAAATTCCCAATCAACTTCACTTTGAATTAAAGGTTACATTTATTTCAAAATTAGCAATTTTGAGGTTTTTACATGTACTTATTCTCTTTGACATAAAAATAATTTATTGAAATGCATATTTGTTTAATGTTTAAAACCATTAAATGAGTTTATGTCCACCCTGTTATATTGGTGTTTCTTGTCCTTTAAAATCTTAAGCGTGTGCCGTAAATCACATGACCTGCTATAAGTGACATCATTTCCTTGGAGAGAAAATGCATGCAAGAACAAATGAAGTATTATATGCTTTTCTCTCTTTTCCTAATTTTTTTATAAATCTTATCGTGTAAAAGTAAATATGTCCACCCTGTTGAGTCAGTTTACAATCGAAATTAAAATGTCACATATCTATTAAAGTTCTTCCTAAATGTTAATAGTGTTCTTTCGTATCAAGTAATGGGCTTCAGTGGGTTAAATGTCCACCCTGTTACACACTGCAGTGTAGAAATGTCCTGTAACAGGGTGGACAGATTGAAATATTTGCTCAGGATTATTAGGTTATTGTTATAGTTTGAGGCCTGAGCTCCAGCAGTGTGTTATCTCTCATAATACTAAAAAAACATTGATTTCTTAACTTTGTTTTCACCAAACTGCCTGAATGACCCGTATCAGGTTAGCTGGATATGATCATATCTGTTTGATTTGACAAATAGTCGTTTATGAGATTATTTGAACAAATAAACATTGCGTCAGAGCTGCTGTACAACATACAAGGTGTTCATGACAGGAATATCGCTGTTAGACAGAAATAACTCTGCTTATTAATTCAATCACACAGGAAGTCAAACATGCAAACATGCAATCTGCATCACTTCCATTTATGTATGATGCTTTAAATTGCTTTTTTAATTGTGTAGCTGCTGATTATGTCACAAATTAGCTGCATTCAGACTAGCCAAGCACAGTAACAAAAAACTTTAACCAAACACATGAGCAACTGCTAATTAGCTTATGAACACTACCGGGACATGAATAATATCACTGCAAATCACTTTAAATATTCATGCCGGAGGGAGAAAAATCAATCAATCAA
>CM077236.1:1118869-1136369 GCA_039654775.1 Spinibarbus caldwelli | reverse complement strand
CTGCAAAATAAGAGAGAGAATAATTTTAAATATTTACACAGCTTATTAAATGTCATAATTCTGTGTGACTGGTTATTGTGGTTTAATGTGATTTTTGTAAGTTAGTTCCTAATAACCCGAATAGCAGGTTGATCTAAAATGAGGTCTCTTCTTTAGTCAGACGTGACCTCATGCGGGCGTCAGAAGTCTCTCTAGCAAACACAAACAGAGCATCTGCTGTGACTTTGTGCCAGTGCTGCCCTTGTCGTTTTGAGGACTGCTTGTCAGACGGAAACTAGGTTACAGTTTGTTTTAAGGACATGTGACCCTGTGACCTTGGCTGTGTTCCCGCTCTTGTCAGTCGTCTTCCTCTGGCCGTGACGTGTCGGCCCCCAGCGCACACACACCGGTCAGAGAGCAGCGGCCGCCTAGAGACCCATCACACACTCCTCTGGCAGTTTGAGGACGAGCGAAAGTTTCACAGAGTTTGTGCTTTCCCACAATGCACTGTGGCTCCATCTATAGAAGCCCGTTTCTGCCACTGAATAATAAAAGGTAATTGAGTTTACATCTCGCAATTCTGACTTCTTTTCTCACAATTGTGCGATGTAAACTTGCAATTGCGAGTTATTAAGTCACAATTGTGAGTTATAAAGTCATAATTACGAGATATAAAGTGATAATTGTGAGTTATAAAGTCATAATTGAGAGTTATAAAGTCATAACTGTGGGATATAAAGTCATAATTGAGAGTTATAAAGTCATAACTGTGGGATATAAAGTCATAATTGCGAATTATAAAGTCATAATTACAAGTTATAAAGTCATAATTGTGAGTTATAAAGTAAGAATTGTGGGAAATAAAGTCATAATTGCGAGTTATAAAGTCATAACTACGAGATGTAAAGTCAGAATATCAATTTATAAAGTCAGAATTGAGAGATATAAAGTCATGATTGCGAGTTATAAAGTCATAATTATGAGATGTAAAGTCAGAATTGCAAGTTATAAAGTCAGAATAGAGTAATGAAGTCAGAATTGCGAGTTGTAAACTTGTGAGTTATAAAGTCATAATTGGTAGATTTGAAGACAATTGGGAAATATAAAGTCAGATTTGGGAGAAATAAAGTCATAAATGGGAGATTTAAAGTCATAATTCGGAGATATAAAGTCATAATTGAGAGATATAAAGTCATAATTGGGAGATATAAAGTCATAATTGGGAGATATAAAGTCAGAATTGGGAGAAATAAAGTCATAAATGGGAGATTTAAAGTCATAATTCGGAGATATAAAGTCATAATTGAGAGATATAAAGTCATAATTGGGAGATATAAAGTCATAATTGGGAGATATAAAGTCAGAATTGGGAGAAATAAAGTCATAAATGGGAGATTTAAAGTCATAATTCGGAGATATAAAGTCATAATTGAGAGATATAAAGTCATAATTGGGAGATATAAAGTCATAATTGGGAGATATAAAGTCAGAATTGGGAGAAATAAAGTCATAAATGGGAGATTTAAAGTCATAATTCGGAGATATAAAGTCATAATTGAGAGATATAAAGTCATAATTGAGAGATATAAAGTCATAATTGGGAGATATAAAGTCATAATTGGGAGATATAAAGTCAGAATTGCGGGATATAAAATCATAATTGCGAGTTATAAAGTCATAATTACGAGATGTAAAGTCAGAATTGCGAGTTATAAAGACAGATTTTTGGGAAATAAAGTCAGAATTGCGGGATATAAAGTCACAATAGCGAGTTATAAAGTAAGAATTGTGAGATATGAAGTCATAATAGCGAGTTATAAAGTCAGAATTGTGAGATATGAAGTCATAATAGCGAGTTATAAAGTCAGAATTGTGAGTTATAACGTCAGAATTGCAGGATATAAAGTCATAATAGTGAGTTATACAGTCAGAATTGGAGGATATGAAGTCATAATAGCAAGTTATAAAGTCAGAATTGCGAATTATAAAGTCATAATCGCGAGTTATAAAGTCATAATTACGAGATGTAAAGTCAGAATAGCGAGTTATAAAGTCAGAATTGTGAGTTATAAAGTCAGAAATGTGAGTTTTAAAGTCATAATTGCTAGATTTAAAGACATAATTGGGAAATATAAAGTCAGATTTGGGAGAAATAAAGTCATAATTGGGAGATATAAAGTCATAATTGAGAGACAAAGTCATAATTGGGAGATTGAAAATCATAATTGGGAGATATAAAGTCAGAATTGCGGGACATAAAGTCATAACAGCGAGTTATAAAGTCAGAATTACGAGTTATAAAGTCAGAATTACGAGATGTAAAGTCAGAATATCGATTTATAAAGTCAGAATTGAGAGATATAAAGTCATGATTGCGAGTTATAAAGTCATAATTATGAGATGTAAAGTCAGAATTGCGAGGTATAAAGTCAGAATTGCGAGTTATAAAGTCATAATTTGTAGATTTGAAGACAATTGGGAAATATAAAGTCAGATTTGGGAGATATAAAGTCATAATTGAGAGAAATAAAGTCATAAATGGGAGATTTAAAGTCATAATTGGGAGATATAAAGTCATAAATGGGAGATTTAAAGTCATAATTGGGAGATATAAAGTCATAATTGGGAGATATAAAGTCATAATTGGGAGATATAGTCATAATTGGGAGATATAAAGTCATAATTACGAGATGTAAAGTCAGAATTGCGAGATACAGAGTCAGAATTGCGAGTTATAAAGTAAGAATTGTGAGATATGAAGTAATAATAGTGAGTTATAAAGTCAGAATTGTGAGTTATAACGTCAGAATTGCAGGATATAAAGTCATAATAGCGAGTTATACAGTCAGAATTGGGAGATATAAACTCAGAATTGCGAGTTATAAAGTCAGAATTGCGAATTATAAAGTCAGAATTGCGGGATATGAAGTCATAATAGCAAGTTATAAAGTCAGAATTGTGAATTATAAAGTCAGAACTGCGGGATATAAAGTCATAATTTTGAGTTATAAACTCATAATTGTGAGTTATAAAGTCATAATAACGAGATGTAAGGTCAGAAGAGCGAGTTATAAAGTCACAATAGGGAGAAATAAAGTCAGAATAGCGAGTTATAAAGTCAGAATTGGGAGTTATAAAGTCAGAATAGAGTAATGAAGTCAGAATTGCGAGTTGTAAACTCAGAATTGAGAGTTATAAAGTCATAATTGGTAGATTTGAAGACAATTGGGAAATATAAAGTCAGATTTGGGAGAAATAAGGTCAGAATTGGGAGATATAAAGTCATATTTGGAAGATAAAGTCATAATTGGGAGATATAAAGTCATAATTGGGAGATTTAAAGTCATAATTACGAGATGTAAAGTCTGAATTGCGAATTCTAAAATCAAAATTACGAGTTATAAAGTCTGAATTGCGGGATTTAAAGTCAGAATTGCGAGTTATATAGTCATAATTGCGAGTTATAAAGGCATAATTACGAGATGTAAAATCAGAATTGTGAGTAATAAAGTCAAAATTGAGAGATATAAAGTCAAAATTGCGAGTTGTATAGTCGTAATTATGAGAAGTAAAGTCATAATTATGAGATGTAAAGTCTGAATAACGAGTTATAAAGTCAGAATTACGAGTTATAAAGTCAGAATTGCGGGATATAAAGTCAGAATTGTGAGTTATAAAGTCATAATTGCGAGTTATAAAGTCATAATTACGAGTTATAAAGTCAGAATTGAGAGATATAAAGTCAGAATTGCGAGTTACAAAGTCAGAATTGCGAGTTATAAAGTCAGAATTTGGAGATATAAAGTCATAATTGGTAGATTTAAAGTCATAATTGGGAGATATAAAGACATAATTGGGAGATATAAAGTCATAATTGGGAGATTTAAAGTCATAATTGGGAGATATAAAGTCATAATTGGGAGATTTAAAGTGCTAATTGCAAGTTTTGAAGTCAGAATTGCAGGATATAAAGTCATAATAGCAAGTTATAAAGTCAGAACTGCGGGATATAAAGTCAGAATTATGAGTTATAAAGTCATAATTGCGAGTTATAAAGTCATAATTGCGAGAGGTAAAGTCAGAATAGCGAGTTACAAAGTCAGAATTGCGAGTTATAAAGTCAGAATTTGGAGTTATAAAGTCATAATTGGTAGATTTAAAGTCATAATTGGGAGATATAAAGACATAATTACGAGATGTAAAGTCAGAATTGGGAGTTATAAAGTCAGAATTGAGAGATATAAAGTCAGAATTGCGATATATAAAGTCAGAATAGAGTTATGAAGTCAGAATTGTTAGTTGTAAAGTCATAATTGGTAGATTTAAAGACATAATTGGGAACTATAAAGTCAGATTTGGGAGAAATAAAATCAGAATTGGGATATATAAAGTCATAATTGGGAGATTTAAAGTCATAATTGGGAGATATAAAGTCATAATTGGGAGTTTTAAAGTCATAATTGCGAGTTATGAAGTCATAATTTCGAGATATAAAGTCATAATTGCGAGATATAAAGTCATAATTGTGAGATATAAAGTCATAATTGGGAGTTATAAAGTCATAATTGCGAGTTCTGAAGTCAGAAATTCGAGTTGTGAAGTCATAATTGGGAGATATAAGATAAGAATTGGGAGATATAAAGTCAGAATTGCGGGATATAAAGTCAGAATTGTGAGTTATAAAGTCATAATAGTGAGATATAAAGTCATAATTACGAGTTATAAAGTCAGAATTGAGAGATATAAAGTCATAATTGCAACATATAAAGTCAGAATTGCGAGTTATAAAGTCAGAATTTGGAGATATAAAGTCATAATTGGTAGATTTAAAGTCATAATTGGGAGATATAAAGACATAATTGGGAGATATAAAGTCATAATTGGGAGATTTAAAGTCATAATTGGGAGATATAAAGTCATAATTGGGAGATTTAAAGTACTAATTGCAAGTTTTGAAGTGAGAATTGCAGGATATAAAGTCATAATAGCAAGTTATAAAGTCAGAACTGCGGGATATAAAGTCAGAATTGTGAGTTATAAAGTCATAATTGCGAGTTATAAAGTCATAATTGCGAGAGGTAAAGTCAGAATAGCGAGTTACAAAGTCAGAATTGCGAGTTATAAAATCATATTTGCGAGTTATAAAGTCATAATTACGAGATGTAAAGTCAGAATAGTGAGATATGAAGTCAGAATTGCGAGATATTATGTCAGAATTGCGAGATATGAAGTCAGAATTGCGGGATATAAAGTCATAATAGCGAGTTATAAAGTCAGAATTGTGAGTTATAACGTCAGAATTGCGGGATATAAAGTCATAATAGCGAGTTATAAAGTCAGAATTGTGAGTTATAACGTCAGAATTGCGGGATATAAAGTCATAATAGCGAGTTATAAAGTCAGAATTTGGAGATATAAATTCAGAATTGCGAGTTATAAAGTCAGAATTGCGAGTTGTAAAGTCAGAATTGCGGGATATGAATTCATAAAAGCGAGTTATAAAGTCAGAATTGGGAGAAACAAAGTCAGAACTGCGGGATATAAAGTCATAATTTTGAGTTATAAACTCATAATTGTGAGTTATAAAGTCATAATAATTAGATCTAAAGTCAGAATAGCGTGTTATAAAGTCACAATGGGGAGAAATAAAGTCAGAATTGCGAGATATAAAGTCAGAATTGCGAGATACAGAGTCAGAATTGTGAGTTATAAAGTCAGAATTTTGGGATATAAAGTCAGAATTGCGAGTCATAAAGTAATAATTGCGAGTTTTAAAGTCATAATTACGAGTTGTAAAGTCAGAATTGAGAGATATACAGTCAGAATTGTGGGATATTAAGTCAGAAATGCGAGTTGTGAAGTCAGAATTGAGAGATATAAAGTCATAATCGCGAGTTATAAAGTCATAATTTCGAGATGTAAAGTCTGAATTGCGAGTTATAAAATCAAAATTACAAGTTATAAAGTCAGAATTGCAGGATATAAAGTCAGAATTGCAAGTTATATAGTCAAAATTGCGAGTTATAAAATCATAATTACGAGATGTAAAATCAGAATTGTGAGAAATAAAATCAAAATTGAGAGATATAAAGTCAAAATTGCGAGTTATAAAGTCATAATTATGAGATGTAAAGTCCGAATAGCAAGTTATAAAGTCAGAATTACAAGTTATAGTGTCAGAATTGCGGGATATAAAGACAGAATTGCGAGTTATAAAGTCATAATTGAGAGATATAAAGTCAGAATTGCGAGATATAAAGTCAGAATTGCGAGTTACAAAGTCAGACTTGCGAGTTATAAAGTCAGAATTGGGAGATATAAAGTCATCATTGTAAGATTTAAAGTCATAATTGGTAGATACAAAGTCATAATTGGGAGATTTAAAGTCAAAATTGGGAGTTATAAAGTCATAATTGTGAGTTATAAAGTCATAATTGTGAGAGGTAAAGTCAGAATAGCGAGTTATAAAGTCAGAATTGAGAGATATAAAGTCAGAATTGCGAGATATAAAGTCAGAATTGCGAGTAACAAAGTCAGACTTGCGAGTTATAAAGTCAGAATTGGGAGATATAAAGTCATAATTGTAAGATTTAAAGTCATAATTGGTAGATATAAAGTCAGAATTGGGAGATATAAAGTCATAATTGTAAGATTTAAAGTCATAATTGGTAGATATAAAATCAGAATTGGGAGATATAAAGTCATAATTGGGAGATATAAAGGCATAATTGGGAGATAAAGTCATAATTGGGAGATTTAAAGTCATAATTGCGAGTTTTAAAAGAATTGCGAGTTTTGAAGTATGAAATGCGAGTTGTGAAGTCAAAATTGGGAGATTTAAAGTCAGAATTGCAAGTTATATAGTCAGAATTGTGAGTTATAAAGTCAGAATTTCGGGATATAAAGTCAGAATTGCGGGATATTAAGTCACAATAGCGAGTTATAAAGTAAGAATTGTGAGATATGAAGTCATAATAGCGAGTTATAAAGTCAGAATTGTGAGTTATAACGTCAGAATTGCGGGATATAAAGTCATAATAGCGAGATATAAAGTCAGAATTGGGAGACATAAATTCAGAATTGCGAGTTATAAAGTCAGAATTGTGAGTTATAAAGTCAGAATTGCGGGATATGAAGTCATAATAGCAAGTTATAAAGTCAGAATTGGGAGAAACAAAGTCAGAACTGCGGGATATAAAGTCATAATTTTGAGTTATACAGTCATAATAATGAAATGTAAAGTCAGAATAGCGAGTTATAAAGTCACAATAGGGAGAAATAAAGTCAGAATTGCGGGATATAAAGTCAGAATTGCGAGTCATAAAGTAATAATTGCGAGTTATAAAGTCATAATTACGAGATGTAAAGTCATAATAGCGAGTTATAAAGTCAGAATTGAGAGATATACAGTCAGAATTGTGGGATATTAAGTCAGAATTGCGAGTTATAAAATGATAATTACGAGATGTAAAGTCATAATTATGAGATATACAGTCAGAATTGCGAGATATAAAGTCAGAATTGAGAGATATAAAGTCATAATCGCGAGTTATAAAGTCACAATTACGAGATGTAAAGTCTGAATTGCGAATTATAAAATCAAAATTACGAGTTATAAAGTCAGAATTGCGGGATATAAAGTCAGAATTGCGAGTTATAAAGTCAGAATTGCAAGTTATAAAGTCATAATTACGAGATGTAAAGTCAGAATAATGAGTTATAAAGTCAGAATTGCAGGATATAAAGTCAGAATTGCGAGTTATGAAGTCATAATTGGGAGATATAAAGTCAGATTTGGGAGATATAAAGTCATAATTTGGAGATATAAAGTCATAATTGAGAGATATAAAGTCATAATTGTGAAATGTAAAGTCATAATTGTGAGATATAAAGTCATAATTGTGAGACATACAGTCATAATTGTGATATAATTGCGAGTTATAAAGTCAGAAATGCAAGTTATAAAGACAGAATTGCGAGTTATAAAGTCAGAATTGCGGATTGTAAAGAGAATTGCGAGTTATATAGTCAGAATTGCGAGTTATAAAGTCAGAATTGCGAGTTATAAAGTCATAATTGGGAGATATAAAGTCATAATTGGGAGACATAAAGTCAGAATTGCGAGTTATAAAGTCATAATTGGGAGATATAAAGTCATAATTTGGAGATATAAAGTCATAATTGGGAGATATAAAGTCATAATTGGGAGATATAAAGTCAGATTTGGGAGATATAAAGTCAGAATTGGGAGATATAAAGTCATAATTGGGAGATATAAAGTCATAATTTGGAGATATAAAGTCATAATTGAGAGATATAAAGTCATAATTGTGAAATATAAAGTCATAATTGTGAGATATAAAGTCATAATTGTGAGATATACAGTCATAATTGTGATATAATTGCGAGTTATAAAGTCAGAAATGCGAGTTATGAAGTCAGAAATGTGAATTGTTAAGTCAGAATAGCGAGTTATATAGTCAGAATAGCGAGTTATATAGTCAGAATTGCGAGTTATAAAGTCAGAATTGTGAGTTATAAAGTCAGAAATGCGAGTTATAAAGTCAGAATTGTGAGTTATAAAGTCAGAATTGTGAGTTATAAAGTCAGAATAGAGTTATAAAGTCAGAATTGCGAGTTATAAAGTCAGAATTGTGAGATATAAAGTCGGAATTACGAGATATAAAGTTAGAATTGCGAGTTATAAAGTCAAAATTGCGAGTTATAAAGTCATAATTGTGGGATATAAAGTCATAATTGCGAGTTATAAAGTCATAATTGCGAGTTATAAATTCAGAAAATGCGAGTTATAAAGTTAGAATTGTGAGATATAAACTTGCAATTCTGTGAACATATCGGCCTTTTTTTTCTCCTTAGAACTGGACTTTATAACTCGCATTTATGACTTTATAACACACAACTATGACTTTATATCTTGCAATTCTGACTTTATAGCTCATAATTATGATTTTATAACTCGCAATTGACTTTATAACTCGCAATTATGACTTTATATCTTGCAGTTCTGACTTTATATCTCGTAATTCTGACTTTATATCTCATAATTAGGATTTTATAACTCGCAATTGACTTTATAACATGCGATTATGACTTTATAACTTGCAATTATGACTTTATATCTCACAATTATGACTTTATATCTCACAATTACGACTTTATAACTCATAATTATGACTTTATAACTTGCAATTGTGAGATTATATCTCACAATTGTGAGAAAAAATGTCAGAATTGCAAGTTTATATGACGCAATTCTGAGATGTAAACTCACAATTGCGAGAAAAAAAAAGTTGCAATTATCTTTTTTATTTAGTGGTCGAAACGGACTTCCATATCCATCTGAAGCGTTCAGGGATCAGAACCCTCCGCGCTGCGGCTCTGGAGATGTTTCCATGTCTCCACTTTGTTTAATATACAATTTCAACACTTCAGAATTTAGCAGGAAACAATGGCCACATATTTGGAGGTTGTTGACAGTGTGCAAGTATTTCTGGAGTTTACAGGCTTCATGCACACATGCCATAACACAGCACCGCTCCGTCAACAGATGTAAACAAAACACTTTTTACTCCGAGGAGAGTGTTGGAGAGAGATTCCCGCTCTTAAAAACAGTGGATTCTGAAAAATCCTCCGGAGCCAAACTCACGACAGCAGATGAGATGTTTATACAGGTTTCTCTGACAGACCCACCTCACAGAAAACCTGCCATTCAGAACCAACAAACACAGAGCCAGAGCTGCTGGAGCTTCACACACGGATCTGCTTTAACATTAGCTGCACTACAAGAGCAAACTCTTCCCAGCTAACAAAAATATGTTCTAAGCAGTGTTGGGGAAAGTTACTTTTTTAAAAGTAATGCATTACAATATTGCATTACTCCCTTAAAAAGTAACTAATTGTGTTAGTTACTTTTTTATGGAAAGTGATGTGTTATGTTAGTTTTGCATCACTTGTTCTCATCTGGCCTGGGTTTGCTTGTTTGTTTTTAATATAAAAAGTTATATTTTTGGCAAATGTAAAAGCGCTTTCACACTGAAAGTGAAACGAATAAGCCTCAGGCTGAAGAAAATGTAAATTCACATCTGTACAGTAGAGGGCGCAGCTCAGTCAAACCTTTCACCTGCGCTGCTGTTGTGGATTGCATGAAGAATAGGATGCAGGGGAAGAAAGTTCAACAATCTTTAGCAATAAAAAAATAAATAATAATAAAACACAAATGTGATGTTTATCTAAAGTCCTTTTTGCTTATGGTTGAATTGGATCACTGAAGGTCAGCAGCAAAGACACTGGTTAATAAAATGGGATTAAATACTTAATGGATATTTGTGTTATTTAACATATTTAATTATTGCAGGTTTGCATCATATTCTGAGTTTGCTTTTCACTGTTTTTATTCATTTTTTGAGGAATACTGAATAAATGCATGTTTACATTTAGTCTAGAACTACAGTAAGATCATGTTTACACACAACTCTGCACTGATTTCTCTCAACATGGCAACACCAGAGCTGTCAGTTAATCCATGGGAAACAAAGTAACTGGCATTACTTATTTGAAAAAATAGCTCAGATATTTTCTTGCTAATTAAAAAAAAGTAATCCGTTACTTTACTAGTTACTTGAGAAGGTAATCTGAATACGTAGGGCAACTTGTGTTACTTGTAATGCGTCACCCCCAACACCGGTTCTAAGAACATTTTGCTAACATTCCCAGTGAGTTATGAAATATTTATTTTTGAATGTTCTCTGAACTTTTAAAACATCCATTTTTTTTTTAAACTTTTTTCTTTCTTTTTTTTTTCCTTGGTTACATATGGAACATTCCATTTTATCATTATGGTAATGTTACTTTTAAAATTTCTCTGAACATTCTTAAAGTAGTAACATTAAAAAAAAAAAAAAACATTAGATGAACATTCAACTAAAATGTTTCAGAAAAAAAAAAAGTTCCATTAAAGATGTACAAATAGTATTGCTAAAGTTTTTAAGAACATTATTAAAGACCAAATAACTGTGAATGGAAGTTCTATTAACGTTGCTGGAAGAACTTGGAGAGAACCTTGCCAGAACGTTCCTGTTAGCTGGGTTAGACTTCGTTTTGCCTGGAAGTTAAACTTGTGTGAATGTTATCAAAATTAAATGTAAAAATATGATGTTTTTCGTTGTTGTTGTTGTTGTTGTTGTTTTTTTTTCTTATTTTAATTCAAATCAAATTAAATTTTATTGGCCACACATACAGCCATGCACTGTATGATACATATTTATAACTCCATTGGCATTTTTATTCTATTTGTGAACATGCATTTATTTTTCAGTAATGTTTGTCTTGTTTTCCAACACAAATATCTTAAAGCAAGATACATATGAATTAAAATGACTTAAAGTCTTGTTTTCTGAAAAATGTATATAAATGAAGTGTTTACACTAAAAACAAGGAAAAACATCTGCCAATGGGGTCTGAAAAAATAATATTGTTTTCCCTTTGAATTAAGATTGTCTGTCTTACTGCACTGTTCTCTCTCTCTCTCTCTCTCTCTCTCTCTCTCTCTCTTGTTTTAAGCATAAACTCGTTTAATTTTAGTTGATTTTTCTGAGAACAAGACTTAAAATCTAATAATATAACAGACCTAATAGTCATTTGACTGCTTAAGTAAATGTATCTTGATTCATTTATAATGGAAAATAAGTCAAAATACAGAGGAAGATTTTTATTTATTTTATTTTTTTTATTTTTTTTTTATTTTTTGCATTGTATAGAGCAGTTCATTCTGAGTGTTTGAGGGGTTTGATCAAATCACCGAGGACTAGTAGGCCTACTGATGAATGACTTCAACACAAGATTGTTTGTGACAGTATTTAGGAATTCAGCAACATAAGTCATGTTTGCTTGTTTGTTTGATTATATATATGTATATGAGTGTGTGTAGAAAACTGTCCTTAGACAGACAGACAGGCACCCAGAATTGTCAAACATCATGCCTTCTTTGTCTAGCGTGTCTAAAGTTTATAAAGTCGTGTAACTGGAGCTGGCATCATAGTCACCCATCAACATCAGCAGCGTGAGCCGAGCCGGATTCCACACGGACCACATCAAACCGAGCAGAACCACGCGTCCATACGGCTCCGCATAAATCCCGGCTCGGCCGGCGCGGCGTTGAAAGGCCTTGACCGGCGCGCTGTGATTGATTCGGCGGTGGACTCGCGCTGAGAAACACACAGAACATTCCCAAAGTTAAAATAAACAGCTTGGGAAAGGTTGTAAAATACACTTCTTTAGCTGTATAAACAGGTTGGCCGTGTAAACTGTGTACGCAGACGTCAGCTGCCTCCCTTCAGCTCTTAAACGGCTAATATTGCAAACAGCGTTTCCACTGAGATCATTTATTCTATTCCTGCATAAACACAAAGAGGCGATTTCATAAAGGTAACAATTGAGTTTGTGTATGATTGACCCGCAGAATTTACACAAAAACCTCTTGCTCAAAATATTTACGTCTGTCGCTCGGCGAGAGGAGGACGAGAGCGAGTGAGATTACTGGATTGTTCTGGCGTTGTTTGTCCGTGCGAATGGTGACAGGTGGCCGTGTGATCGGTGAAGGCTGGAGACGCATAAACAACTCGAGAGAGAAGGAGTTCAACTTCATCAGCGCTTCAGAAGGATGGGTTTTACACAAACCCGGGCTGATTTGTTACCTGCTGCGTGTCGCAATCAAGCAGATCACAGCCTGTTTTATTTGGACAGAACTAAACGTTCCCGTTTGTCCCGTAGTCTATATCGGGCGTCGGGATTCATTAAGAGCACCCCCCGCAATTTCTTATATTGTCAATAGGGAAAATTGTTCATTTTAGGAGGCCGCGTTTGGAAAACAAATGTGATAGTGTGAGTATTAATCAAACAATAACAAAGGCGCGTGAAATGAGTTAGAGAGAACTAGACTGATTGCTTTAATTACTCGCGGCGTTAAATATTTCCAGAACAAAAGATGCTGCTTTTGTGCTGAGTTCAGATTGAATTTCTGCACTTGTTCTCTTAACGGCTGTAATTACGGGAAACGGCATGCTGGGAGCACAAAGACCCCGGATACCCACAACACACACTTCTGTGTGTGTGTATGTACCTGTTTTTATATCCCGGTGGGGACTTAAACCTGAATACACACAGACTCATGGGGACTCGTGTCATGGTGGGGACCTAAATTGAGGTCTCCACGGGTAAAGAAGCTTATAAATCACACAGAATGAAGTTTTTTGAAAATCTAAAAATGCAGAAAGTTTCCTGTAAGGGGTAGGTTTAGGTGTAGGGTTGGTGTAGGGCAGTAGCACATTCAGTTTGTACAGTATAAAAACCATTACACCTATGAATGTCCCCACAATGATAGCGAAACAAGTGTGTGTGTGTGTGTGTGTGTGTGTGTGTGTGTGTGTGTGTGTGTGTGTGTGTGTGTTTAGTTTTAAAACTACTATTAACACATGAATCTGCTTGTGTGCAGGGATGCATCTCTATAAAAGAATATGTCTGCACTGACCAAAAAGACACTTCAACTTTGTTCATTATAACTTGATTATTTACACAAATAGGATGCTGATAAAGCGCTAAAGTTGGTGTTTGCTCAGTGAGAGACTGACAGCGTGCATGAGGACTTCAACTTAATTATTTGCATTGACGCATTTGGCAGATGCATTATCTAATGTGACCTGTGCTGCATTCAGGTATCAGTTCATGTATTCCCTGGGAATCGAACCCATGACCTTGACACTGTTGCTCTATTGGCTCAATCCTTTGAAATGCTGATTTTATCGCACTCATTTTGTGTAATTTGATCAAACAGGATGAACATTTCCAACTAACATCACAAAACATTCATCAGAATTCATACTCACTGATCTGATGTTTGTGCTGCTGTTTTCCCTCCAAAATGATGTCACTTCCTGGAGGATGATGTCATTCAGGAACTGCTGGAAATATGGAGGGCACAGGATAAAAACTATATAATGATTATGAATTAAAACAATGTTCTCAAGAAAACATGCTTAGTTTGAAACACTTCAGTTGAATAATCTATGGAATATTTCTGAATAAAATGTCAGTTTTAGTAGTGAAATAAATTTAGAAATTCACCCCAACGTTCACTTCACTGTAACATTGTGATAAAATAATCCTAAAATAGCTGATGTCTTTATCCAGTATATGGAAGCTTGTTTCCACCATCTCACAATTCTGATTCTAAACTCAGAATTGTGAAATAAAGTCAGAAATGTGAGATATAAACTCAGAATTTTGAGATATATATATACACATAATTAAGAGATATAAACTCAGAATTACAAGATATAAACTCTAAATTGAAAGATATAAACTAAGAAACTTAAAATGAAAGATATAAAGTTAGAATTGCATGAAAAAGTCAGAATTGCAAGATATAAAGTCAGAATCATGAGATAAAGTCAGAAATATGAGATATACAGTCAGAATTGCAAGAAAAAACTCAGAATTCTGAAATATAAACTCAGCATTGTGAGATATAAATGCAAAATTGAGAGATATAAACTAAGCAACTTAGAAATTAAACATATAAAATCAGAACTGCATAAAAACTTAGAATTGCAAGATATAAACTCAGAATTGTGAGATAAAGTCAGAAATGTGAGATATACAGTCAGAATTGCAAGTAAAAAAAAAAAAAAAAAAAAAAAACAGATTTACGAGATACGCAAGATTGCGAGACAAACTCAGAATTGCGACATATAAAGTCAGAATTGTGAAGGATGCACTTTATTTATTTATTTCTGTGGCAGAAACAAGCTCCCAGAATGACCTAAAGCAGCAGGTGTTACATTCACACTCAGCCTCTCACCTTGTGTGCAGTCAGTCATTAAACAGCAGTAATTACAGGCGCTCTTTGTTGCGCTGACATGCAGTGGTCAGTCCACACACACACGCACTGAGCCGCTGAAACCCCTGGATTAAAATCACTCTCTTAAAGTCTCTCGCCGCTCGTAAACACACTGATGAGCTTCTAAAGGGATCAGACTCAAAGACGGTTAATTTGCCCCTTTGGTGGCTGACAGACGGGCCGCGGCGGGTGTTTGCTGCAGTATCTCAGTGTCAACTTAAATACTATATGCTGAGGATCACATTTAGATTCATCTCTGCAAAGGTACTTAAGATGATATTGTTTAAAGGGGCCATTTACGCCCAAAGCCACGGACGCGCCGAGCCTGACACCGGCAGAATTAATTGGTTACATCAGTCATTCAACAGTTTAAAGGGGGAAAAATATGCAATTTAAATCTTGAATTTAAATTGCATATTAAAGTGTAATACCACGTTTCATTACTTAAAGTTCAGATGGTTTTTGAGCAACCTAATACTTTTAAAAGCCGCTGAATTGCAGGATGAATCTCATCATAGGTGACTCGCGTGAGCGCCTGTTATTTATGATGGGGTCAGTGTGGAGATCCGCGAGGGTAAATGTCACGTATTGATCGCCACTGATTGATCCGTGGCTGCAGTCATTGACATTCTCTCCCCTTACAGCAGCATGTGTGTGTGTGTGTGTGTGTGTGTGTGTGTGTGTTGTACCTTCAACCGGATATGTGCCGGGAATTTTCTCACTTTCTGGGAAGCAGCACACGCATGAAAATAATCCACGTTTCTGGAAATAGAACTGCTGGGAGATCTTAAATTAACTAATTCAGAAATCAAATTTGTTTTATAACATTTGTTTGTTTATTACCAATATAGCCTAAGATTCATGTGGAGCAACTTGACTGTTTCTGAAAACAAATAAAATAACACACACACGGGTTTCCATGTTTTATGGGTTCATTAATGGTTTTTCTACTACAAACTGTATTTCCTTACCCTAACCCTACAAGATTTACAACATAACTAAAGACATTATTGCATTTTCAAAACACTTCATTCCGTGTGATGTAGACGCTTGTTCCCTCATGGGGACCAAAAAATAAAAAATAAAAAAAAGTCCCCACAAAGTCAAAATGTACAGGTATTACTTGTGGGGACATTTGGTCCTCATAACATAGGGCATACCAGGTACACACACACACACACACACATACTCAAACAAAAGAAGAAATTGCAATTAACAAGTGTGTTTTCTGTCATTAAAAGTGTCATCTGTTTTGTGTGACTTATTACTGTAACACAAGATTTGTTTGGAACGAAGGGTTTGCTCCTTTTTTATTAATAGCCAGGTTTTAGGGGTCGTTTACACGGCACCATTTTCAACTAAAAACAGAAAACTTTTTGTGGTTTTTGGCCATTCATTTATATGACAACAGTTCTGCAGACCTGAAAATGCAAACCTTTGGAAACCAGTTTTAAACTGTAAGTTTTGACACCGTGTTGTCTATAGGAATGCGTATATCGCCAACTACTGGCCTGGCATGAATAATGCAGCGCTTTCAGTTGTTTTCATCAATCCGTGTGAACATGGATTGTTTCGACAACTTTGTCATCCGTATGCATAAAGACACAAATATTTTATGTAATTTAATTACAAACAGCATACTAACACACTCTATACAAATACATTTTAGAACTATTTAGAGTAAGATATTCTGAATTTAGCCCAATCATTCTGGTCAGTTATGAAGGAAGAGACGTTCTCATTCTAGAGAGAATAAATGAGAAAATGCCTTTTACTCTTAAAAATAAAGGTGCTTCAAAAGGTTCTTCACAGTGATGCCATAAAATAACCATTTTTTGGTTCCACAAAGAACCATTTAGTCAAAGGTTCTTTAAAGAACCATCTCTTTGTTATCTTTATATATATATATATATATATATATATATATATATAATAAAGAACCTAAAGAACCTTCTTTCACCACAAAGAACCTTTTGTGAAGCAGAAAGGGTCTTCAGATGTTAAAGGTTATTTATGGAACCATTTAGACAAAAAGGTTCTTCTATGGCATTGTGAGGCATCGTGAAGCACCTTTATTTTTAAGAGTGTTGCTAAAAGTGTTTTGTCGTCTTTTAGTAGTAGACTTACAATTTTGACATATTTTTGTAGTTTAGTAGTAGTTTACTAGTATAGTAGAGCTAAAATAGTAGAGTCTTCTTTAGAGTCGGCATGAAATGCAAATTGTGATTGTTTTACTTTCCTAGTGTATATTTGAGTAAAGCGGCTTCTAGAATGAGAAAAAAAAAAAAAAAATGGGCTGGGCTTGATTTAGTCCACTGGGGACTGACTGGATTGTTGTGGTTTGCTAATTGCTGCAATCATTTCACATGAGTGACAGATCACTGGATGGGAGGCACTGAAACTCATCTGGATAAAGTACAAATATGATTTGTCAATTTTGATTTCACAGTGAAGTCTGTGGCTCAGACAGCAGACGAGGATCATAGAAACAGAATGTGGTGATATTTGACATGTTCTTCTAGAGTTTGGTCAAACTTTATTATATTAACAGGGATGAGCATAAGCTCACATCTGGAAGGAACTGTATTGTGGATTTTAGGCCCAAAA
>CM077236.1:1031369-1113869 GCA_039654775.1 Spinibarbus caldwelli | reverse complement strand
TTGTGATGCAGATGTGCTTTGAAATGCAAATGACAGCACACGGTAGTGCGGCCTTCAGGATATCAGGAGCGGTGACCTCCACACGACCCCACAGCTCAAACTAACTACAGCTGCGCAAACGCCACGGGAATCACATCAGACCAGCACAAACCTGATGATATGGTCCAGAACACACATATCAAATGTGCTGGCAGTGTTGGAGGTAACACGTTAAGTAAAACAAGTAACGTAATCAGATTACTTTTTTCAAGTAACTACTAAAGTAACATATTACTTTTTAATTTAGAAGGAAATACTTTTTAAAATAAGTAATTGCTTTGTTTCTCATGCTTTGTTGCCATGTTGAGAGAAATCAGGAGTAAGTGCAGAGCGTTGTGTGTGAACATGATCTTACTGTAGTTCTAGACTAAATATCCACATGTATTTACTCATCTCACCTGCACAAAAACACATTCAGTGTTCCTCAAAATTTATAAAAATGATGTAAACCTGCATAATAATACAAATATCCTTTATGTATTTATTCTTTGTTATCCTTTTGCTGCTGACCTTCAGTGATCCAATTCAACCATACTAATAAGAAAAAATATTCAGCAATAAAAAAAAAAAAAAATGCTGAATTTGCCAGAAATAGAACTTTGTGATATTAAAAACAAACAAGCATATCCAGTCAGGTTGAAAAATGTAATGCGAAAGTGTAACATAACACATTACTTTCAATAAGTAAGTAATGCAAATAGTTACTTTTTTAAGAAGTAAAATTACATTGTAATGGATTAGTAACTTTCCCCACTGTGTGTTGGTCTGTCTTTACTGTCAGATGTCAGTTTCCTGAATTTACAACCTGCAGCTCTAAAGGTCTTTTTATCCACACTCTTAAAAATAAAGCTTTACAAGGAGATTTTCGCAGAAGATACATTGTTGGTTCCCCCAAAGAACTTTCAAGTCAGTTTTTAAAAGACTATTTTTTTCTTAGTGTAAAGAACATTTAATAATCTGAAGAACCTTACAGAACCTTTTGTGGAAAGAAAAGTTTCTAAGGATGTTAAAGTTCAAGTGAATCATTGGTGCGATTAAGAAAAATCCAAAGGAGGTTTTTCACAGAGGTGCTTTAGACAAAAAATAAATCAATAAAATAAAAAATCTTCTGAGAACAGTTTTTCTTAGTGTGAAGAACAATGAAAAACGTTCTTTCTATATGAAGAACTTTTTGTGGAATGGAAATTTCCCATGGATGTTAAAATTTATTCATTAAACCAATGCCAATAGAGACTTTAATTTTAAGAGTGAATGAGAGTGTTTTCCTCATCCTTCACACTGAAAATATGTAAAATCCCTTTAATATTTTCAAATAATTTAAAATAGTTAGATAAATAATATTAATTCTAAGGAAAAAAAGTCCAATTTAAATAAATTGAATGAATATTGTTTTTTATCATATTGCTGCTGCTGCAAATTTATATCAGATGTAAGCAATGTATTGCTTTATTATTTTAAAAAATGCAATGCAGAATGCTTGATAAAACTGATCAAATCAGTCAAATCTAATTGAGAGAAACATGTTTGATCACAAACTTTGGTTTCCAGTAATACGGTCCAGTCGTTCTAACTCAAATGTGCTGATATCAGGAGGTAACATCCACTTTTATAACTCATCCGGGACCTTTTACGCTGCAAATATCACTGAACAATAAAATCAAATCCAGCACATTCGTCTTTACTCTTATCAGATGAGCTTTATTGCTCCAAACAATTACTGTCCAATCACACGGCAGATAGGCGGAGGAAGTGGTGTCACCGGCGGGACAATGAAGGATGAAGGCGTGTCAGGATGAGATATTGGGCCGCTCCGGACCTGAACGCCTGATGTATTGAGTTGGAACGGATCCGATCAGCGCCGCTGGGGGTGAGGAGACCCGACGGCCCTAAAACAGAGCCGTAATAGTGTTTACTAGCTTATCTGGAAACATAAATCCAATAACACCAACCTCTCCACACCGTTTCATTATAACGTCGTCTAGAAGTTTCTCAAGACTTTCTGCTGTTTGCAGGAGTTTAGATCACTCCAGCATCAATTTAGAATCACTGAGTTTTTATATTTTCCATTTTAATTTTAATAATTTTGTTGTGTGTTTTTCTCAATTATATATATATATATATATATATATATATATATATATATATATATATATATATATATATATATAATGTATGTATGTGTGTGTGTGTGTGTGTATTGGTATCATTTTACAATAACAGTCCTTAGTTAACCTTATTTAATGCATTAACTAGCATTAACTAACAATGAACAATAATTTTTTCAGTGTTCATGAATCTTTGTTAATATTAGTCAATAAAATTGCACCTGTTTAATGCTAGTTCATGTTAACTCAGGTTTATTAAACAATATTAACATAATTTTGATTTAAAATGTATAAGTACATGTTGAAATTAATACTAGATTAATTAATGCTTTACAATAATTTTTAATTGGTAGTTCAAGTTAACTAATGTAGTTAACTAATTTTATTGTAAAGTGTTACCTCTATGTCTATATAGTTTTTATTAATTTTATTTCAGTTTTAGTTTTATTTATTTTGGTACATCAAGTTAATTGAATTGGAAATAAAATAATAAATAAATAAAAAATAATAAAAAGTTTTTAATATTCAATTTCAGCTAACATTTATTTTATTTCAAGAAATTAAACTGGTTAGTTTTTAGTTTCTGTTTTAGTTTTCACTAACTATAATAAGCCTGCACAAGTCTTTTCAATGAAGAGTTACAGGATGTTTCTCAGAAGATCAAGGAAAGCTTGATTTCTCATGTGAACACATCATTTTCTGCATCTACTATATGATTCATCCACTGTAGATTTTGACGTGTTTTATAAATATTCAATACAAAACTCATGAAATGACAGCACAATAATGCCGTGTTTGATCAGATCAATCAGACAGTCATTAGCAGATTATTTCAGCTCAGTTCATGTTGACATCAGGGTTGATCACAAACACCCGTCTCATATAAACATGACCCCAATTTTCAGAGCGCTGCGGAGCAGCATGAGATCTCAGAGCCAGGTCAATGGAGAGAGAGAGAGAGAGAGAGAGAGAGAGAGAGAGAAACAGCCCTCCTGCAGGCGGCTGCTTTTACACACTCTCTATTATTCGTACTGACAATATAATATAATCACTATTTTGTTTTATTGTAATCTTACTAGTGCATTGTCTCATTTACTCTCCCTAAAGTCATTCTGAGCCTTCATTTTTTTTCTGCTGCAAAACACAAAATATATTTTGAAGAACATTGGCGTCCAAACACCTTTGGACTCCATTGACTTCCACTGTATGGACAAATTTCGATTTTCAAAATATCTTTTTATGTATTGCAGAAGAAACACGTGAGGGAGAGCAAATGATGGTCATTTTGGGTGAACTGTCCCTTTAAGAAATAGGGGTTTCTTAATGTTTACTTTCTCTAACCAATATGTTTCAATCTAAACATTTTTTCTTGTGAATATTGTTTTAACTGATAATCAATTAACAAGTTTTTCCATGCCACTTCACAGCTGTGTTTTGTAAAATCCCTTTAATCAACAAAAGCCTCAATGACATCATCCTCCAGGAAGTGACATCATTTTGGAGGGAAAAGAGCAGCACAAACATCATTTGTAAGTTTTATCAATGGTTCTGATGGATTTTGTGGTGTTAGTGGTTTTGTGTCTCTCTGCATTTGTGCTCTTTTTGTCCAAATTGCGCAAATCAGTTTGATAATATAGATATAAAAAAAAAGGTTGAAAATATGAAAAAGAACTTCAAGCTGAGCCAACAACATTAACTCTACCAACATCCTCTTTGTGTAAATAATCAAGTATTAATGAATAAGGTTTTCTAACAAATAAATGTTTTTACATTTCATTGAAATGCTTAAATCTGCAACTCAAGCCGATTCCAAGTTGGAAATGTACTGAAAACACAATCATCCACAAACATCTCAGTGTCGTGAAGCCCAGGAGCGCAGGAGAAATGACTATCATATGCAGCGGATAACTGGAGACGTTTCCTGAGGGTCATCTGAATGCTGGAGAGCTCATCCATTGACCAGACGCACAAAACATCACGACTGGTTTTCTCCAATCACCCGAGGCCAGGTTCTGCATTACAGCACCAGAAACAGCCTGCTCCTCTCTCATCTGCGGCTCTCGCTCCCTGTGTGTTTAAGGCAAGGTGACAGAGCCACGCACAAGAAAAATCCCGTAATTTCCAGAAGAGCCGGAGGTAGCCGGAACCGGACGGTGGGCGTTTCTCCCGAGGAGAAACAGAGATGAACTCTGACAATCCCTCCACCCCTACAGCGGCCTGCGCCCAAGATTACAATATTTCTTCTGAAAGCTCTTTTACAGAAGAGCGCAGACGCAGCACTGCAGGAGGAGGATCTGTCTCCTGTTATTAAACACGCCACACACGGCCGGTCACAGATACCTCTGTAATATGGGTCACAAATACATGCGTCTCCGCCGGCCGCTCCATGGGCTGACGCCTGATGTCAGCGTTGTTCTGGGGTCACGGATTGGCTGGCAGGCTTGGACATGTGACAGCACTGAAACTGTATAACTGGATACAAAGAGACAGACTGAGTTGAGAGAGAGACGGGCGAGAGGAGAGTGAGACAGAGTCCAGATCCAGATCACAAATAATACTGTTAATAATACAAAGTTACAAAAGGTTCTAACTCAATCTGATATAATCACACACTGTGAAAAAAAACGACCGTGAATTTAACGGTAAAAGACTGTAAAAATTCTGCAGTAAAAACCTGTTAAATGGTTAACGGTAAGTTCCCCTACTATATATGGTGAAAAATTGTATTGGGCATTACATGTAATTTTACGGTAGTATACCGTATTTGGAAGCGGAAAAAGAATGTATAATTTACGTTGAATAACTGTAAATTGATATTCCCAGAATTCCCTGCGTTACATTTCAAATGTGATGTCTTTTTGTTGAAATAACTATGTTTCTTCTTAGTTTTTTTTTTTTTTTTCGTATCAGTTGTGTACATTAGGGTTGTATGTTACACCTAATGTTGTTAAATTAATGTTAATTGCATTATTTCAGTTTCATGTGTGTTACCATGATGGTGTTTAGTGTTTGTGTGAATGACACTGTGCACCTTCTATATATGTTAGTATTTCATTTATTCATTCATTTAGCAGACGCTTTTATCCAAAGCACCTTACAAATGAGAACAACAGAAGCAATCAATTGTAGTATGAAAACAACTAAAACAGATCCAAAACTAAAAGCTAATGCATACAACTAAATTTCAAAACTTAAAATTTAAATGAAAACAAAAAAATAAAGCTAAAAACAATTCAAAATATTAAAAAAACAAAAGGTATAAGAGTATAATAATGATTCTAACATAACACTAAGCCAAACACCAAAAAACAGCTACATATGTGTATGTACAACCACACACACATACATATATATAAATATATACACATTTATAAATTCTATATATATATATTATTTCATTTCCATTTAGTTTGTTGAAGTACTAAAATAATTCAAATTAAATAAAACTAAAACTTAATAAAAAAAACCTATACAGACATAATAAAAAAAAAATAAAATAAAAATAATAAAATGACAAACATTATTCCAACTTTAACTAAAATTAAAATAAATAACAAATACAAATCAAACTACATTAGTTTATCAGTAATCCTAAAAAAATAACACTGAGCCAAACACACATGCAAGTAGTAGGAAAGAGGAGAAATAAAAAGTGATACTTATATCCTTTGCTGGTGTCCCTGCCCGGTGGAGTCGCAAAAAAAAGCTGCTTGTGATGGGCTTTGGTTCATCATGTGATTTTCTCATCACCACCTGCTTTTAGTGGTTATCAGTGTATTACAAAGGTACAAAACAGATTTCAGTACTGTCACAAGTTCCCGGTCACCAGTCATCAGCCCAGCGCACACAAGATCACAATCACCTGGTTTCAGTCATTACAGTCATCAGACACGATCTCAGTCACCTGCATTCGAATCACCTGCACCTGCCGTCTGCAATCAAGCTCCACTATATCCTTGCACTTTCCACACTCCCTCCTCGTCGGGTCTACCGCTCACAGACCCTTGGTATCACAAGACTAACCCTGTGTTTGACTTACCTGATTCCCCTACCTTTGTCTTCCTACCAGTTGTTCCTGTGTTCTGTTCCCCGCTCTCCACAGCTTCTGTGCTCCACCGTCTCTATGCTCCGTCTGGATCCCCTGGAAAGAAAAAAGGACTAATTCCACTCAGTTAAGACTCTCTTGCACTCTGCCATTCCCTGCTCACTCACCTGGACTCTCCACCTGGCCTCACTCTGCTCCATTGTTAAATAAACCTGTTGTTGTGTTCATACCTCTGTGTCCCCTTGCATATCTTGTGACAAGTACTTCAATAGGTTGGTATGTTAACAGTATATCAGTTAATGAAATTACAGTATTTAACTGTAAATTTAAGTTAAATCCATAAAACGTTGCTACCGTATTTTTTACGGTGAAATTCTGGCAAACACAGCTGCCAGTTTTTTTACCATAAATTTTATGGATTTTTTATTTATTTATTTATTACAGTGCATCATTACTTACATCGTGCAGTTGATTGGTTACTTTTCACATCAGCAGCCAATGACCTCGCTGCTCAACATTCAAATACTCGGCTTGTGCAGTTGCAGCCCTCCACCTTCCCCAGCTCCACCTGTATAGATCTGCTATGGGGCGATTTCACGTATGTTATATTCAGAGCTGGGTAGTAATTGATTACATGTAATCTGGATTACGTAATCAAATTCCAAAAATTAAGTAGTTGTAATTAGATTAAATTGCATTTTAAAATACTTGTAATCGGACTACAGTTACTTTTTTCTTGATTACATGATTACATATCTACTCAATAGCAATAAATGATACATAATTTATTGATTCTTGCTAATTCTTCTTTTTCATATTTTATTATTATTATTTATTTATTTATTTATTTATTTAATTGTGTTATTTCTTATTTGCAACTTTTTTGGGGAATATATATATATATATATATATACTTAAAGTACCCCTAAGATTTAATGAAATAAATATTTTAATAATTACGTATCACATTTGCATGTTCGCGGTTCTCTGACGTTGGTTAATGGTCACGACATGCAAGTAAACAAATAAAATATTTACTTTTTTTAGTAAGTGTTTTATTTTAATTGATGTTATTTTAATATGATTTATTTGAATTTTACATTTTTATGATTTAATTACTTATTTGCTTTTCATTAAACTCACAAACACTCAGTTTCCTTATGAACTAATGAGTTTGGGAAGCCTTGATAATGTAATGTACTCCAGAGACTCCAAGTGTTTCTATGTGTCTCTTTCTCTCTAAAATACAAAGTATTAAAGATGAACTGCGATGTGGTTTTATGAGTGCTGCAGTTTTGACATTCATGAGCTTCAAACCAAAATAAACTGCTGATCCACATCTGCACCATATGAAATACTACTAGGTCTATATCTATCTATATTTAAACAGCATTAATTTATAACATTTTATATCATTACATCATAGTTTTGTATCTTTTGCATGTGAACACAAACCAGAAAGACATTTATTCAGACAACAGCCACAGTATAAAGACTGTAGATTTAAACTGAAAGATTGGATTGTGTTGAGTAGGTTACATAAATGTCAGTTCTGGGCATGTTGGGTATTTGATAGATTCATATGTATTTTTAATCAATTGAGCATTTTTTTATTATTATTATTATTGTGTTTCTTAACTCATTTATCAATTTAGCTGTAAAGCCAATAATATGCTGTTTTGTTTAACAGCTTACAACAGTATGCAGCGCTATACATTTACATTTATGCATTTAGTACACGCTTTATGCAAAGTAGTTTACAAAAGAACAAAGCAATTCTTTAAAGAATTGTAGAGGTTTAAAGTTTTGTGTCTGTACAGAAAGTGACTTTGAAAAATAAACACAGCACTGGAGTATAATATGTGACAACTAGCCCCGCTCTCCTCTAATATGAGCCAGTAAATTGGTCCTACAGGTTGACCTACAAACACCAGAAAATACATGAACGCAGATTTCCAGAACAGCTGATTTCTGCTAGAATAAAGTAGATGATTTGACACGAGTAGATTTACTGATAGATGGATGATTCCAGAACATCTGAAATATGAACATGAATCATGTTGAAGAGCTCAGAACTAAAGCAGAGCATTGGTTTGATGATGCTGTTCTGACCCCTGCTGGACACTCACTGCACTGCACATTCACCATCACTGACCATGTGGAGGTATTTTTAGGCACCTTTGATCAGTGTGTGTGTGCATGTGTGTGTGAGAGAGAGAGAGCTCAAGGTCACGGTTGGTTTTATTTCCAGCATGTCTGTCTTTTGATCTCTGTCTCTGGATGACAAGGTAAAACACACAGCAAACGCACTCATCAAACACAGCAGACACATATAGAAGGAAATAAACAGAGAATAAGCCCTCCAGTGACACACACACACACACCTTCTGCTCAGCAGGCGTTTGAGCTCCGGATGTTTCTTGCGATCGGTCAGTCTGAAGTCGCTTGGAGTGAAACACACGGGCAGATAAAAATAGTTTGAGATGTTTCGGTGTCTGTGTCAACAATCTGTCAGACTGTCAGACACCTGGTTACGACCCCCATCACATCACATGACCATCACAGCGGCAGCTTCAGGACAACTCCAACACTGAGAAAACACTCAACCACACAAACCTGAGTTTGGTCATTTATTCAAATCATTTATTGTGTTTTCCACACAACAACAGTTCGTAATAACCACAACTGTCCCAAAAACATAACAGCATGAACGCATACCTAGTGCACTATATCCCAAATCCTATGAAGCTGTGTGATACTCTGTGTGAGAAACAGAACCAAATGGAAGTCATTCACTGAAAATCTATCCCCTTTTGAGCCCAAAGTATCCATCTTATTTTAATTTCTTGCAATTGTGCAAAACTTTCAGTTCATTAGCTGCTAGGCCCTATAGGTAAATAATTAAAGAAAACAAAAAACTGCAGTAAACAATAAAGCTATTTGACCTCTAAACCAGTGTGTCTGTGATTATGACATTAAAAAGTAAAAAAGTAAAAAAAAAAAAAATAAAAAAAAAAACAATATCAAGCAGCATAACTTGTTTTGTACAGCTAAAATAACTGGAAGTGAATGACACCGGAAGTCTCACAAATTCAATTCACTAACTGACTCCTTAATTACCTTAAAAATAAGGTGAATACTATATGTACTATTAAGTGTTTACGTTTGCATTTGTTCTTCATTCATGCATATATATATATATATATATATATGTGTGTGTGTGTGCAATAAACAATAAAGCTATATACACATATATATATATATATATATATATATATATGTGTGTGTGTGTGTGTGTGTATATATATATATATATATATATATATATATATATATATATATATATATATATATATATATTTCAATAAAATAAAAAAAGAAAGAAAATGAAAAAAAAATCTACCGTGTTTGCTGTATACTCAGCTCAGGCATGCACCTTGTTTTTTTTTTTTTTTTTTTTTTTTTTTATGCACTAATTAGTTGGTCCGCAAGGTGGCGACACTGCTCCAGACTTTTGATTCAAGTCTGAAAAAGCGACTAGCGCTTGTATTAGGGAATTAAAATGTAAATGTAATTCTAAGTAGGAGAACAATGTTGTTTCATTGTCATAACTTCTGGAGAGAAATAGAACACACTGTAGAAAGATGAAACTTTGTAGAGCGCAGGTGTGGAGCGCTCGTTTTTTTTCCGAAACACTGAATCGTTGGAACCAATTTTTTTTTCCGCAAAATGATTCACTATTTCGAAGCGCTCGAAACACCACACACTGGTGGCGCCTGCTGGTCAAACCTTTTACAAACCAATTGTAAATGTTTTATTGAAAGTGTGATCTATTAAACGCAATTAACGAATCATCAAATATTATTAAGTATGAAGTGTAATTTTATTAAAATTAATAAAATATCACATATTATTGTACTTAATATTATTCAAATTTTTAAAGTGCTTTATTGTTTATTTGTTTTATGAAGGCCTTTGCTAAACAGGCCAATAAGAGACTATTAAATACTACTATTCCTTTTAATTATACTAATGTGTCATTAAAAATGTCTACAAATTTATAAAAATTTATAAAAGTTTGATCGCAACATATAATAATTGCTGTTAATAGTGTTCACCATCTGTTTGATTATATGTCATCAACTAACTGCATGATTTTTATTGTACATTTCTGCCATATGGGCATCAACTTGACATAGGCACCACTGATAAGCTATTACTAAACATGACGTAGAAACTTTCATTTTCTCTAAAGCTGCTTTGCAGCGATGTGTGTCGTGAAAAGCACTATACAAATAAACTTGAACTGAAAAAAAAGGTAAAGTAAAAATCTTATACACTCTTAAAAATAAAGGCTCCAAAAGGGTGTTTTGCAGTGATGCCATAGAACCACCATTCAGTGAACAGTTCCTAAAAGAACCATTTTAGAAACCTAAAGAACCTTTTTCAACTATAAAGAACCTTTTCTGCATTTGAAAGGTTCCGTGGATGTTTAAGTTTCTTCATAGGACCATTGATGCCAATAAAGAACCTTTATTTTTAAGAGTGTAGACACTGGTTCAATGGTTGACTGCAGATCGTCTCCTAGTGGCTCTCTGGAGCTGGACAGTCAAGCAAAAACTCTTCTTGAAGATTCTTCTAAACTTCCAGTGTGAAAACAACATCTTAGGGTTTGAGACAACATGAGTGTAAATAATGAGCGTCTTTTAATTCCTATGAAGCAGACCAGGCGTGTGGCCGCAGACAGCAGGTCATTCTGCTCTAACGACTCAACAACAACAAATAACGCACGGAGAGATCCGTCTCCTGTCCCTTCTCATCTCGCCGGCACAGGGTTTTAATTACCCAGAGTCCCGTGCGGCGGAGCGACGCTCTCTCGGGTCAGTGCGGCCCACCCTCATCGTTAATTACTGCTGACCGCAGACGTGTGTCATTAGCCAGGGAGTAACATATGAAACATTAAACTTGCTCGGTGGCGCCACAATCCAAACATTTCATTTGTTCTCAATTATTCATTTCTTTGAAGGTTCAGAAGAGTCGTTAATATGGAAATCAGCTCACATGCTAACGAGCTCTTGCTATCTGATTTGGGACACATCACTGGATCACATTAACAGATCACTTTCTTTCTTTCTTTCTTTCTTTCTTTCTTTCTTTCTTTGTCTACAAAGCTCAGAACTATTCAGATATATACATTAAAATCCACATGAAACAACTTTCACAGTCCGTTTTAATTAATGTGAAGTATTTCTGAGTGCCTGGTGGTGATCTGATCGCCATGTGTTCCAGTACTAATGTCTCTTTGTCAAATCTATCATTATTTGATATTAGTTATATGTTAGGCCTTTATTACATGTAACCAGTTAACCAATGTTAGATTACAGTATGAACCTGCATAAAAAATAAAAAAAAAAATGTAAAAAAGCTGCATTACCTACAACCACATCCTAAATCACGGACAAAATAGCTGTTTGATTGTGGGTTAACCTTAACATTAATTAACTAGTAACCTGTGTGGCCTAGATTACATGAGCCTAAAATTAATTAATTTTTATTTATTTATTTATTTTCATCTGGATTTACGTACAGTACAGTTCAAAAGTTTGGGGTCAGTAAGATTTTAGTTTTTATAAATAAATTTTTATTCATCAAGGAATCAAATGAAATTGCCATTAATGACATTTATAATGTTACAAAAGATTTATATTTCATATAAATGCTGTTCTTTTGAACTTTCTATTCATCTGTGAATCCTGAAAAATAAAATGTATCACGGTTTCCACAAAAATATTGTGTTTTCAACATTGATAATAATCAGAAATGTTTCTTGAGCAGCAAATCAGCATATTAGAATGATTTCTGAAGATCATGTGACACTGAAGACTGGAGTAATGATGCTGAAAATTCAGCTGCGCATCACAGGAATAAATTACAGTTTAACACATAATCACAAAGAAAATGGCTATTTTAAATTGAAATAATATTTCACTTTTTTTTTCTTTCTTTTTTTTTTATTACTGTATTTTTGATCAGATAAATGCAGCCTTGGTGAGCAGAAGAGACTTCTTTCAAAAACATTAAAAAAATCTTACTGACCCCAAACAACCGGACCCACAGCAATCATAATCATGATTTCATGTTGATTTTAATATATCAGGGTCTCACGTAGGATTGAAAGGAAGTGTCTGTGTGTGTTCTGCTGTCTCGTGTGTTGATTCTGTCAGTATCTTTGAGGTTTGAGAATCTTCTAAGTAAGAAGCCAACAGCAGAAAACAGAAAACCATATTTACTAACATACACGAAATGTGCTTTAACACCTTTAAATCCTGTATTGAGCAGTATTTGTCTGACAGCAGATATCCTGGATGCTGACGGAGGAGGCTGCTCGTTACTCTAAAGAAGGTTAATCCATTTAACTCCTGCATATTGATATGCCAATTACATCTAATTGAGGAGGAGGCATCAGTCAAGGTAACAGTGCAGAAAGAGTGTCGGCGTGCATCGGGCCGCAGGAACACGTGTAAGATCGTCTCTCCTAATTGGGCCAGAGCGACTCGGGCAAACGCAGTGAGGTGTGCGACTCCAGACCAGACACATCCGTCAACAGCGCATCCCATAATGCACCTCACCTCCCCATGCTGGGCCTCGCCTGAGCATGTCCGAAAATGATAAAAGCAAACGGGGGAGAGGACGGGACGGGACGGGACGGGTGCGAATGAATATTTAGTCTGCAGTATTCTGTCTGTATTCTGTCTGGATGAAGATCAAACAAACCCAGGAGTGATTTGTAGAGTCTGTTCCAAACCCTTCTGCTTTTAGTATCATTGAGATACTGTTAGTTTTTATTAATAGTTTGAATTAGTTTTTATTAATAGTTTGAATTAGTTTTTAGTTTTATATTTTCCCTTTTAATTTGGTTTTGTCATTTTTATTTATTTTGTTTTAATATGTCTATACTGTATAGTATTTATTCTTTTTTATTTCAGTTTTAGTTATTTTAGTACATCAAGTTAAACTAAATGAAAACGAGAATTTTAGAATCATTGGGATACTACTATAGGGTTTTTTTATATTTAAAATTAGTTTTTATATTTTTTTATTTTCCATTTTTATTTCATTTTAGTTAAAGTTTTAGTAATTTTGTTGTGTTTTTAAATTGTTTTTGACATATATATATATATATATATATTTATTAACAATAATATGTTTTGATACTTTTTTTTTCAACTTTATTTCAGTTTTAGTTATTTTAGCTCATCAAGCCAAACTAAATGATAATGAGAAAATAATAATGAGAATTGAAAATTTTGGAATAAAATATTCAGTAAATTATGTAATATTTCAGTAAATTATTAATATTATTTTTTTTAATTTCAAGAAACTTTTTTTCTAATGATTTTAGTTTTAGTTAACTATAATAACCCTGCTCATTACTTCATACAGACTGTAAATTGTTTTAAATTTCTCATGTAGAATAATTTGACATTTTTTGTATAAATATTTGAATAATAAATATTTTGGCTGTATAGTATTTTTTCAGTATTTGTGAACATGAATGATCTGTACTGTCTCTGACAGCTGTTGTACAATATTTTATCTTGCCGTGAGGTCGAAAGTAATTGTAACACTAGTTATAATTTTAAAAAAAATGGTGCGACTGAATTGAAAATTGTAAAAACATGCCTTACAAATGTGCTTGTGTTTCAGTTAAATTTGGAAAGTTGTAAAGTGTGCAGAAGATTCAGTGTGAAGTCAGACTTGCAGCTCATGCTGAAGTTCAGTTATGACTAAATGCAGATGAATGTCATCATGCAAACTCAGCGGCATCTGGAGAAATAGACACGATTAATGGACATCAGCAAATAAAATGCATAAATGAGTCAAAGTTCCTGCATTACAAAACAATAAAACATGTTCAGCAAACATTTGCACAGACAGTTGTGTGTAAAATACAGTAAATGATCTTCTAAATTATCTTCATACACATGCTAAACAAATACTAGCATTGCATCACAGAAACCATCCTCAGTTTGACGAGTTTCTCTTCTTAAGTCTTTGTGGAAGACTGCATGGAGATCTCCTGAGAAGAGCAGAGCAGCAAGCTGAGTAATGAATTAAAGTTCATCAGGATTCATTTAGAGAGTGGAAAGAGACTCAAAGCGTTCAAGTCATCTCAGACACTCTCAGGTTTAATGAATCTTCTAAACACACTCGGAAGGACAAACGTCCCTCAACAAACAGGACACGTTTTCCCACGAGGGGCTCGTTTTATGGTTTATTAATGAATAACTCACTCCAGTGCAAAGTACGAATGACTGTTTCACGGTTCTCATGTCAAAAGACGCTTTGCTGAAAGTTTAAAACTAAGTTCCATGGTTTTACTGCACTGAACACATTCCTACTGCTTTTGAAAAAGATAAAATATCAGTCCACTATGTCAACATCAAAAAAAAAATATATATATATTTAAAAAAAAAAAAAACATTGGAAAATTCGAAATGAATATCTATTTGTCATACTTTACATTAATGATGTAATGCCTAACTTGAATTTAATTTTTGATTTTCACATATATACATTTATTTCTACAACATATAGTTTTTTTTTTTTTTTTTTTCTGGCTAGTTATTGGTTATCGGCCATAACAAAGTAATTATTGGCTTATCTGTATCAGACAGAATTTTAGTAATAATTGAATTAGTTTTATATTTTCCCTTTTAATTTTAAAGTTTTAATATTTTTTTTGGTGTTTGTCATTTTAATTTTGCATTTTTTTTAATTGCTCCTGATGTTGTTTCTGATATTGTTTATTGTTTCTATATTTGTAATATTTAAACTTATTATATTTGTATTTGTTAATTTTTTATTTCAGTTTTAGTTATGTTAGTACATCAAGTTAAACTAAATTAAACAAGTATTGCAGAATCATTAAATTACTATCGTAGTTTTTTATTGATATTTTGAATTACCTTGCATATGTTTAATATCAATATGAACAACCATTTGAAGAGAATTATTTGTTTGATGAACAAAGACTAATTTCAGCATGCATGTTAAGTCTACTTTTTTAACTGGTCCAAACAAACTCTTGTTATAAAATATAACAAAATATAACACAAAATCCTTTGAAGTCCCTCAGCTGATGTGAAGAAAAACATTCATTAGCTATTTTGCAAACAATTATATATAAACTTGATTCGTCTGCAATGGACACTGATGCTCTCGTCATGTTAACGAGCAGCTTCACAGAGCAACAGCAGCCAATAAAAACCCAGACAAACTTCAGACTTCATGAGGCACCAGTAGAACGCGGCGGTCGTCAGTGTTGGGCTCCGCTGGCACTCAGCGCTGATCCCAGAGTAGTGATAAAGCGGTGAACATCAGTGAAGGAGTTGTAGAGCGGCACCGGAGCGACACGCAGCACGTTGGGCTCTCGCATGTCACACTGAAACACCAGACACACAACACACACTTACACACACACAGCCTCGACAGGTCTATGGAATCACATCTCTAAAAGACAGTTTTGATTGGATAAGTGGGCGGATCTCATGATAATGGTGTAAGTTAAAGGGATAGTTCACCCAAAATCCTCATTCTGTCATCATTTACTCACCATCACATCATTGCAAGCTCATGAGACATTGTTCATCTTTGCAACGCAGATTAAGAAGTTTTTCATGAAACCTGTCCTCCACTGAAAGTCCCTCACAACCAAAACTCTCAAGATCCAGAAATGTAATAAAAGCATCATAAAACAAATCCATATGAGGAACAGATTTAATTCACATATAAGCACTGATCAACACATACACATGGATATAGTAAACATACATATGCATGATGCGTGAGAACCAATCAGTATGTACAGAGGTGGGTAGAGTACCCAAAAACTGTACTCAAGTAAAAGTAAAAGTACTTGTAGAAATATTTACTCAAGTAAAAGTAAAAGTAATAGTCTGAATAGTTATTTGAGTAAGAGTAAAAAAGTATCGGATAAAAAAAAAATAATAATAAAAAACTACTCAAGTAGTTAGTTACTAGTTACTTTGGATCATATACTGAATATCTATAGTCTATTTTTATTTAGACATATAGATATTTAGATAAAATTTACACACACACACACACACACACACACACACACACATATATATATATATATATATATACACACACACACACACACACACTGCCATTCAAAAGATTTTTTATGTTTTTTAAATGTAATTTATTTCAGTGATGCGAATCAGAATTTTTTTTCAGCCTTTACGCCAGTCTTCAGTGTCACATAATCATTGCATGTTGATTTATTATCAATGCTTTTCTTTTTAGCTTTCTATTCATAAAAGAATCCTGAACAAAATGTCACAGGTTCCAAAAATATTAAGCAGCAAAACTGTTCCATGTTGAAAAAAACAGCATATGCTGGTAAGGTATGTTTTGAAGCATGGGATGCTGGTCCTAAGCTGGTTTAAGCTGGTCGTGTGCTGGTCCGACCAGCTAAGGTCCAGCATAAACCAGCATCCCAGCTACAAAACATATCTAACCAGCATGTGCTGGTTTTTCAACAACACTGATAATAAATCAATATATTAGAATGATTTCTGAAGGATCATATGTCTCTGAAAACTGGAGTAACAGCTGATAAAAATTCTGATTTGCATTACTGAATTAAATTTTATTTTAAAGTATATTAATTATGTATTATATATGTATAACCTCTGACACGGAGAAGAGTGAAAACTCCTCACACGACCGCTACAGAACATCTGAACATAATGAAACATATGCACATTGACAGATCTTCTTCTGTCTGTTTTGCAAAATGTAAACAAATGTATATTTCTATAATAGTAAATATTGTGAAAATATCAATATTAATTGTGTCTAGGCAAAGGCATTCCTCCTGGAACAGGTCACGCGCCGCTGCGCAGAGCTAACGCGGGTTTGGCGGGTGTTACTTTCATACTTTGTGACAGCTTATTAATGTATAAATTATACATTGTATTTAATGTATAAGGTACATGTACAACAAACTGGTAATGGCATAGTGGTATGGTGTATTGTAATCGAATGTAGCCTATCTATACCTGTGGAACTGCAGACAGCACATGTGGTGTTCATCTAATAAAGATCTTCATAGCTAGCAAACAATAGTCTTTGCAGATTTGCTTTCAACTGACTGTTGAACCAAAGCCACATCTTCAACGCTCTTGATGTTACAACTCTGAGTGAGAACCGCTTCAGACGATCAGCGCGTGCGGCAGAGAACTGAACGAATCATTCAAACTGATTCGCGAACCGATTCACTGGTTGCGTTTGCCAACTGGTTTGATCAAGCCTTTGAACAGAATTGACTCAAAAGAATGAATCATTCGCGAATGTGCATCAGTCATTGCCCAGAGAAAAGTAGACGCGCGGAATAAATTGGAATAAATTGAAGGATTTTTAACTTGTATTACATTAAGATAAGTAAGGAGAGGAGCGTCGCCCACAGTAACGAAGTAAAAGTACCGATTTTTCACTAAAAATGTACTTGAGTAAGAGTAAAAGTACCCATCTTTAAATATACTCAAAAAGTATTAGCTACCCAAAAAAATTACTCAAGTAAATGTAACGAAAGTAAATGTAACTCGTTACTACCCACCTCTGAGTATGTAGTACGATGGTTGTTAGTATGTTGTATGTGCGTGAGAACCAATGAGCTTTCAGGTTTTCCATATGTGATTTGCTCTATGAGTGTTTGTATGGGAATAGAAGGTTAAATTAAATGTTAATCATAAAAAGCAATCTTATCTCTATACAAGACTTGGATTAAACCGCTCAGTTCTGATGGATTAGTTTCATGAGGCCTTTATGACCTTTTTGGATCTTCAAAATTTTGATTACCTGGACTTTCAATGGAGGGAGAGAAACATCTCAGGATTTATTAAAAGTATCTTAATTTGTGTTTCAAAGATGAATGAAAGTTATAGTGGTTTGGAACGACATGAGGGAGAGTAGAAGTCTTTGCACACGAGTCTGAAATTTTTTGCACGTTAAAAAATAAATACTATAAATAAAAAATTGGGATCGGGTTAGATTTTCTGCATTTTTCACATCCGTAGCAAGCATTTTGACACACTGTGCAAGGTTTCTGTGCATGATGATGATGAATACGAAAAAGCTTATATGAAAATTTCAGACGCAGTGTGCAAAGACCTTAAACAATGACAGAATTAACAAGAATAAAGCGGTACGTACGGCGACTCCTCTCTTCTCCAGCTCCTGAAACACGGCTCTGATTGGACAAGAGAAGCACAGAGACAGCTGACAGCCTCTCTGCTCGGGGTCAGAGGGCGTGATGATGTGAACCCAGGGTTTGTTGGGGTCTGTTGGGTCTTTGGTGTAGTAATGTTTTATCAGATACTCCAGATACCCCGTCAGCAGCACAGACTTCCTCCTCAGATCCTTCATACTCGTCCGGTTAAAAATCTGTACACCAGAAACTCAGTGCGTCAACACAGAAAAAAAGAATGAGACAATATATTCATCTACATAAATTAAGATTCAAAATTTTAAGCTGCAGTCCGTAACTTTAGCCTCTTTGTTGCCATCTCTGTTTGAAACCTGCAATTGCAGTTATTTGTGGTATTATCTTCTTTACGTAGGTTGTTTTGAGGAGTATGTGTGGCTGTCACTCACTGCACCGGTGTGGATATTCACTGTACTTCGGAATAACAGATTCTACATCTTGGAATATATGACCCAAATAAGAATTTTCACTGGATATTGTCATCTGAACCAGTAACAAGTCTGCTACTTTTGTTATGACCAACCGAGGAAAAAAAGCATTAAAATAAATTGCGCTACCAATGGTGATTAAATCTAACAATCGGTTAGCTCATATCACATCGTGCAAATTATTATTATTATTATTATTATTATTGTTATACTTTGTCCTCAAATTGTTAATGTTAACAACATCAGCATTGCGTGACTATGTGTATATAGTCTGTATTAGCGTGCAGATTTCAATTTCTGTACAGACTAATCTCTAATTGTCATAACATTCAAATTTCATATAAAGAAATTCTTTTAACCCAAAAAGCTAATTATTCTTCATTAGAACTGGTTCTCTTTAAAATACAAAATCTTGTTCTCTTTAAAATACAAAGGCTATCTGTAATCAGATGTACATTTAAAACTGGAATATAATTTAATTTCAGTCACATGCGTTTCATAAACACATAATCCTTTTTGGATTACAATCCGCCATCAAAATGATAGGTTTAATTATTCCAGCTGCTGTGAGAAAAGGCTATAAATGATTTGTCACCTGCAGCATCCTCACATGCGATATAACTACTTACAGGGACGCATTTTTTATGTTTACAGACGTAAAGTAATGACACAGCAGCATGCTCGAATTTCCCGCAAATTCCTACCTGTACCACTCAAATTAGAAAACATCATTATAAACTTACCACTGTGAACCAGGCTAAAGTAAGGCGATAGTTTTGAACACTGGCTAGTTATGTACTTGCCCAAAAATTGATTTTGGATAATTTGTAACCAAAAAAAAAAAAAAAAAAGTTACAGACTGCAGCTTTAAAATTCAATATATAAAAAATAATATCAATATTGACTTTTCTTGATGGAGTAATGTTAGATTATTATTTTTTGTTGACAGTGTGATATTGTAACACTACAAATACAAACACATACAGAACTGTTCACAAAAAGTTAAAGTCAACAAAAACTTTACATAACTTGAGTATTTTGAGTAACTGTAAGTTACTTGAGTAACTTGTTTGATGTTGTATAATGGTTGCCGGTATGTTGTACGAAGGTTGTCGGTATGTTGCACGATGGTTGTTAGTATGTTGCACGAAGGTTGTCGGTATGTTGTACGAAGGTTGTCAGTATGTTGCACGATGGTTGTTAGTATGTTGCACGATGGTTGTTAGTATGTTGTACGAAGGTTGTCGGTATGTTGTACAAAGGTTGTCGGTATGTTGTAAGAAGGTTGATAATATGTTGTATAATGGTTATCAGTACATTGTCAGTGTGTTGTATGACAGCTGTCAGTAAATTGTTGTCAGTATGTTGTACAATGTTGTATGATGGTTGTCAGTATGTTTTTATGAGTGCTGTGTGATGTCCGACCTCTAGACTGGCCTGTAGTGGACACACCAGTAAGATGGGCTGATTGGACAGACGGAAACCATTAACACCAGGCTGAAGCTCCATTTCTGCAGGAATATTCAAGTCATCCATGAACGTTCAAGTCATTTTTTTTATATTATTTATTTATTTATTTATTTTTAAATATTGCAGATATAATGGGACTGACTTTTGACAAAAATCTATAATTAAAAGCATCTACAACATCTAAAGCTGCTTTACAGAGTGCAATACAACTACATTTGTGTCCACAGGATGTCAGCAGAGAGCAGGCTGTGAGTTCCCACAATCCCATAAAACTTACAGTGATCATCATAATGTTTGTGTCAGTGACTGATATTCCAACAGGATTCTCATACCGTTGTTCATGAGGAATCTGGTCTTCAGGTTGTGTCCCCACCAGCCCGTCAGACTGACTCACACACACACACACACACACACACACTGCATGAGCATCTCATGAGCTTTATTTCATCTGTAAGCATGTTAAAGAGCGTGTGTGTGATACTCACGTGGGTTTGACGCTGTGAGCGTGTTTCTCATGTATATAAGCTCCAGCCAGACCACCAGCCCCTGAATTCACATACTGAATAAAACACACACTAAACACCACGAACACTGGTGCACCATATGTTCATCACTAATACAATAAATATAAAACAACAATAAATAAAAATGAATTAATGAACGTAACAACACGGACACTGACCTTATAAGAGCACCAGCACGCAAAATCCACATTCCAGTCGTGAAGTCGCAGTTCTGCGTTTCCTACAGCATGTGCACAATCAAACCCTACCAAACACCCCTGAACACACACACACACACACATTCACATTCTATGTGAAACATTTGAAGATCAGTGACTGTTCTGTTCCTGTTTTTACTGTGAAGCTGCTTTGAAACAATCTGTTCTTTGCATGAAGTGCTATAGAAATAAAGGTGATGTGACTTGACTTTCTGAAACTGGGATTAAGGCATAGGTGTGTGTAAAAAAATGCTGGGTTGTTTCAACCCAACTTTGGGTCAAATATGGACTAACCAGAATTTGGGTTAAAAATGTAATTTTAAAATGTACCCCAGCAGTTAATCCATATTTGACCCAAAGTTGGGTTGAAACAACAGCATTTTTAGAGTGCATATGAGAGCCACATTTTTATTTCTAAGCAATAATAATAAAAAATTACGATGAATAAAAATGACATTTATAGTAGAAGTATTTTTTCCAATTTACTTTTCCCTATATGCATGTACAAAATCTTATTTAAAAAAATAAATAAATGAGTTTTAATATTTTAAGCTATGAACAAAAGCAACTAACACTGCAAACTTTGCATACAATTGTTTGAAATATTGTTTATTTTAGTACTAATTTCAGTGATTAAATGAACTACTCATCCTGTGAAGCATCATTAAGGATGTTGTCAATTTACAAATGTGATTTACAATATTAATCGACTCTCTTTAAACTGCAATTTCAAAATATTCAGACATACAGATACAGTGGGTACGGAAAGTATTCAGACCCCCTTAAATTTTTCACTCTTTGTTATATTGCAGTCATTTGCTAAAATCATTTAAGTTCATTTTTTTCCTCATTAATGTACACACAGCACCCCATACTGACAGAAAAACACAGAATTGTTGACATTTTTGCAGATTTATTAAAAAAGAAAAACTGAAATATCACATGGTCCTAAGTATTCAGACCCTTTGCTCAGTATTTAGTAGAAGCACCCTTTTGATCTAATACAGCCATGAGTCTTTTTGGGAAAGATACAACAAGTTTTTCACACCTGGATTTGGGGATCCTCTGCCATTCCTCCTTGCAGATCCTCTCCAGTTCTGTCAGGTTGGATGGTAAACGTTGGTGGACAGCCATTTTTAGGTCTCTCCAGAGATGCTCAATTGGGTTTAAGTCAGGGCTGTGGCTGGGCCATTCAAGAACAGTCACTGAGTTGTTGTGAAGCCACTCCTTCGTTATTTTAGCTGTGTGCTTAGGGTCATTGTCTTGTTGGTAAACCTTCGGCCCAGTCTGAGGTCCTGAGCACTCTGGAGAAGGTTTTCGTCCAGGATATCCCTGTACTTGGCCGCATTCATCTTTCCCTCGATTGCAACCAGTCGTCCTGTCCCTGCAGCTGAAAAACACCCCCACAGCATGATGCTGCCACCACCATGCTTCACTGTTGGGACTGTATTGGACAGGTGATGAGCAGTGCCTGGTTTTCTCCACACATACCGCTTAGAATTAAGGCCAAAAAGTTCTATCTTGGTCTCATCAGACCAGAGAATCTTATTTCTCACCATCTTGGAGTCCTTCATGCAGACTTTCATGTGTCTTGCACTGAGGAGAGGCTTCCGTCGGGCCACTCTGCCATAAAGCCCCGACTGGTGGAGGGCTGCAGTGATGGTTGACTTTCTACAACTTTCTCCCATCTCCCGACTGCATCTCTGGAGCTCAGCCACAGTGATCTTTGGGTTCTTCTTTACCTCTCTCACCAAGGCTCTTCTCCCCCGATAGCTCAGTTTGGCCGGACGGCCAGCTCTAGGAAGGGTTCTGGTCGTCCCAAACGTCTTCCATTTAAGGATTATGGAGGTCACTGTGCTCTTAGGAACCTTAAGTGCAGCAGAAACTTTTGTAACCTTGGCCAGATCTGTGCCTTGCCACAGTTCTGTCTCTGAGCTCTTCAGGGAGTTCCTTTGACCCCATGATTCTCATTTGCTCTGACATGCACTGTGAGCTGTAAGGTCTTATATAGACAGGTGTGTGGCTTTCCTAATCAAGTCCAATCAGTATAATCAAACACAGCTGGACTCAAATGAAGGTGTAGAACCATCTCAAGGATGATCAGAAGAAATGGACAGCACCTGAGTTAAATATATGAGTGTCACAGCAAAGGGTCTGAATACTTAGGACCATGTGATATTTCAGTTTTTCTTTTTTAATAAATCTGCAAAAATGTCAGCAATTCTGTGTTTTTCTGTCAATATGGGGTGCTGTGTGTACATTAATGAGGGAAAAAAATGAACTTAAATGATTTTAGCAAATGGCTGCAATATAACAAAGAGTGAAAATTTAAGGGGGTCTGAATACTTTCCGTACCCACTGTATACAAGTAGTTTGAGAGGATGGAGAGATCAAACTTCTTATGCATCTATTAATCAATTACATCAACTCCAACTAGGGTTGCAAAGGGGCAAATCATTTCCGGTAAATTTCCTGAAACTTTCCAAAAATGTTAAAAATTTTCAGAAATTTTCCAAAAAAAAAAAAAAATCTTGAATTTTTCCATAAATTTACCAAAAATTGTCCACCTATTTGCAACCCTAACCTCAATATGAGTGAACCGTCCCTATTGAGCCTGTTCATGGTAACAGCAACTATTGATTGGTGGGTCTCTTTTTTGGCATTATTGGTTAGTTAATTTTTTTTTTTTTTTTTTTAATTGAAGTTGAAATCACACTGTATCTTGACAGAAGCAAATACAGTAGTCAACATTTGAAGTGGATCAAAAAAGTTAGTTCTAAGGCAAGAATGCATTTTGGTTTTAGGATTTAGGACAACTTTAAAGAAAGGTTTTGATCCACTTCAAATGTTGAGCACTGTATAATCACTTAATCTCTGATGACATTTCATTGCCATGTGAAGTGAGTGACCGTTTGACCTTGGCGTGTCCGGCTCTAGTAATGGCCTCCATGTTGAACAGCTGACCGGTGTAATACTGAACGCCGCTGAGCATGACCAGAGCGATGGCGTCACCCTCCCGCTCGATGACCGACACAATATCCTCCGTCCTGATGGTGTCTTCACCCTGAAACAGCCAATCCGCACGCTCACAAAGCACTTCCTGTCTGCATGACGTCATACTGAGAGGAAGTGATGTCATTACCTGTCTGGGTTTAATGATCAGCATGCTGTCGGTCACGTCCAGTCCTCTCAGCCGGATCTGAGATTCAATGGCGTACTGTGCATTCACACAAACACAGCGAAGTTTTTAATGCAAACCTATGTTCAGAATAATGTTAACATTAGTTTAGGTTTACATACGTGATCTGATGGAAAGGCCCTCTCTTCTAGAAGAATCTTATAGCGTTTTGGAGTCGGTTTGTAGAAAGAAAGCTGAGAGGATAATAAAAAGAGGAATATTTAAAAATCAGTATACAGAAAACAGTTTGCAAATATTTTTGCGACTGTTTTTACCATCAGAAGATGCAGATTGACTGTCAATCCATTCATCAGAGCCACTTCCTCGGGTTTAGCACCTATTTAAAGATTCAAACACAAATACACATGTAGTCTGGCTAAATCAGGATCTCTGGGATTAAATGTGGGGGTAAAGTCCTCTCTTTATCCTGTTTACCTTATCTGAACCTCCCACATTCTATCTACAGACAGATGTATGGCTTCACACAGTGTTTGCATCCCATAGAAACACAGATATGAAAAGCAAATGTTCCCCATGAACCTCATTTGTCAGCTATATTCTCATACTGGATGAGACTGTGACCCGTCAAACTGAACTCAATAACAAACTCGTAGTTAACAAGCTCTTAATTACCAACAATCTTTGCCATCAGCTCCTCCAAGGTCTCCTCAGCCCAGGCCCAAGGTCGCGACCCCTTCAAATGGCCATGGACACCGCTGGAAACAACACGTGGTTACAGTCACTGCAGTATTACGGAACTCCTTTCCAAGCATTTCTGTTATTTTATCTAAGTAATTCTTGCTTGTCATGGCAAAAAATAAATAAATATATACTTAAAAAAAAAAAAAAAAAAAAAAAACCTTTCAGTAATGAACCTGTTTACCAGTTACCTTAAAGTGAAAAATCATATTTTTGGTAGTTAAGATAATTTTCTGGTGTGAAAATAAAATAAAATAAAAATAAAATAATAAGATAATAAATATAGAAAACAAGCTTCTAATAATCAAAATATATGGAAAAATACAGTGAAATGCCATCTTAAAACCTGAAATATAAATAGAAAATGAAATAAATAATAAAAACTAATTAAAATTAACTTATGATTTAGAATAGAAATATGTTTTAGCAGAACAATAAAGGAAAATATTCTCCTAATAAGCAACGTTTAGAAAAATACATTCACCAAAATGATATCCTAAAGCCTGAAACATTTTCACAGTATTTTTTATTTGATATTGATGTTATATTTTTCTGAAACTGATTCAGCATTTATCAGCTGCTAAATCAAGACAGACGACTCACATTTTGGCCCATTTCTCCAGCTCCTCATCGATGTATTTTTTGGTGTTTTTTGGCTGGAGACCCAGTGAATTCCCAGCTAAATAAACACAATCTTCAGAACCGTCCACAAGTGACAAATCCGCTAAAAACAGACGAGAAATCATGAGAAATCAGATGATGTATGAATCTGAGCAAACACTCCATCATGCTGATATAATCTGAGTCATATGTCACGCTGTGATATATGTCGGGTCATAAAGTGTCACTCACACAGAGGCAGGTCTGATATTTTGGGGATGAGGAACTCCTGGCGCAGGAGCCGCAGCTCGTCGTGTTGGTCCAGATGTTCTGCCACGCAGCGAGACGTGGGGCTGCAGCCGAGCTCCTGAGAGACCCTCGTGATCGTCTGCTCCACGCTCTCCATCATCAACACCAGACTCAGAGCAGCCGAGCTTCACAGACCTGCAGGAATCTCTAGCAGAGGCCCAGACCCTTTGACTCTGTACTTTGACCCCTGAGCAAACACATCAGACCTGAGCTAATGATTTCTAGATGTCTGCATCGTTTCCTGATTTCCACTCGCCCTGCTGTCTCTCAGGAGGCTTCATAACACATACACACACACACACACACACTTCCTGGTGCTTCAGTTCATGATGAAAGCATTGAGTTCTTCCTCAACACATGGACTCACTTCTGCTTTCAGAGTGAATCTAATCACGTGTAATGTGACCCTCGCTGGACCTCATACTGCTTTTTGTTGTCCTGTCTGATGCCTGATCAGAAATCCTAGCTGTAACCATGAATGAATTGAATGTCTTTTGTTTTTGGCCTATAGTACAGTCACACTGACGTCTGCTACGAACTGCTGCCTGCAATTCAAATTAGATATATTGTATATACAAGATGAATGCAGATAACCGTAATGAATAAGAATATATGCAAATAGAGATTTATGACTGAATCATGTTGTTACTGTGAATATTGACGATACAGTTTAGTTCGTACTTCACTTTGTACTTTTTAAACTGTTCGTGGTTAGAAAAAACAACTGAGAGCCATTAACTGGTAACACTTTATCTTACAGTACATGCTCTTACCTGAATTACAGTGTACTTACCTAAGAAAGTCCTGGATAATACAAGGGAGCTACATGGGTTAGAATTACTGTAAGAAGTGTTACCCATTAATTCTCCGTGGAAGCTGAAATATAATAAAAGTATAAGCAAAAGTTACAAATGTAAATGTTTCTGGAAATGAAGTTTCATTTTCTGTTTGCCTTTGAATGCACTGCAAAAAAAAAAAAAAAAAAAACGATTTTCTTCCTCTGTATTTTTGTATTTTTTTCCAGTACAAATATTTAAACATTCTTAAATCAACACACAAGCAAAATCACTTAAAATATTAGGTCTTGTTTTCTTGCTTAAAGCATACATTTAATTTTGATGCATTTTTCAGAAAATAAGACTAAATATCTTGTCATTTTGCTTCTTGCTTTTTTTTTTTTTTTTCAGTGTTATATTGCATTATATTTTTGTCTAGAATGTGTCACACTTATTTACTTCATTTTAATTCAACACACATTCTGTAAAAATCCATCGACACTTAAATCCCCAAATAATCCAAAATGACACAAATCTAGTGGTCATGTCTTAAAGGCACAGTACAAATGATCCACATGAGCGTGATCCTCTCTAGACATACCTGTCTGTCAGACATTCAGTCTGATGATGATGATGATCAGTCAATTCTTTGAGCTGAATCAATCACACTGAGCTCGTACAGATCATATTCTTTTCCTCTGACTGTCATGAGACTTCTTCATATCCAGAGCGCTGCTGTTCTGTGTGAAATATTTCATTATGTCCGGCCGAATGATCAATCTGCGTGACTGACCGTGAGAAAACACATTCACTGAACATACTCTACAATCAAACAACCAGCTCACAGAAACTCATCAAAACTACTGACAACAGAAGATGTGACTGCTGAACCACTGAAACAACAATCAGGGAAAGTGTACATCAGATTTTCATCATCTAATCATTTTTTTGTCTTCACTGGTTCATTTTCATGTCTATGCAATGTGACAAATGAAATTGGAAATGTACATGCAATTAATATTTGCTATGATCTCAGATATAATTAGAGATGGAGTATGACACGTCAACTACCCATCAATGAACAGGCAACAGATTTCTATTTCTGGATGAATATCTCCATTAGCTGAATCAAAACTTGCTTTTTATTGTACTGATTCTCAAAAACATTCTGCACATCTGTTTATCTGAAAATAAACTCTACGGTTAAAGATGTGTGTACTGTCGATCAGTGCTGTGTGTGAGAATGTTATGTTAAATCAATCAGCCTGTTCATGATGGAATGTCAAAGATAACAGTCATACTGATTCAATCAGTGAGTGCTGCAACACGTTCTCACTCCCAACTTGTCACATATTGACGCTTGGTCAGGACCCTTTGGCGTCGCTGTTTGACTCACAGAGTACCCCATTTTTTGACGCGCAGGGTCCTCTATTGCTTTAAGAGGACACAGATACAACTACAGTCATAATTTATTCAAAAAGTATTAATATTCCAAGTCTTCCGAGGCAAAACGGTTGATTTGTGAGAGGAATAGACACGATTGCTGTCCCTGTCCGCCGTAAGCGCTTGTGTGTCTTGTGCCGATTGCATCATGCTACGGGACGGAGTATGATTTTGAATGAGATGTGAGCACGTTAACGGAGCGGGATCATTTTCAGCAATTAAATCTTATGTTTTACTCTCTTCTTTGCATTAAAGATATTGTGAGGCTTCAGATGCCTTGGAATGCAACACGACTTGTTTGTAATGCTTTTATACCGCTTGTTTATGGTCAGTTTTTTGCAATAAATACCTGTGACTGCACTTATATTTGCCTGTTATGTGTTTTATATTGTTCAGAAGTGGGTAGGTTTAGGGTGAGGGTGGGATTAGGTGCTCCAATGAAAGTATAAATTCATATAAAATGATTTATATTTTTTTACAAATGCATGCAAACTATTAAATTAAGACAAACAACTGAAAACAAAGGAGGACCCACATCAAAAAGTGACGCTTAAAGGGGTACCTTGAGCGTCAAAAAGCAACGCCATGGGGTCCTGACCAAGCTTCAATATGTGACGAGTTGGGAGTGAGAACATGTTGGATTGGCTCAGCCTCACCGCTCTGCTCTGCTCCTATTGGCTGGAGTGTCTGGACCCGCCTCCTGGGTTTATAATGAGGGGCGGCAGGTGAACGAGACACACAGCTGCGGCTCCACCAACTCAACAAGATGGTGAGTGACATCACTTCCTTTCACTGGCTCTCTATTCTATTCTATTCTATTCTATTCAGTGTCACAGTTGCTCAGAGTGTTTGTGATCCGCAGTGACTTTGAGCTGTTCGTTGTGTTGAATCAACAGCATTAACTGATGAAATCACTGTTTCCTCTGGAGAATCTCACCGCAGCAACACTGTGATTGCAAAATTAAATGTTAAATGAATTAAGAAATTTTTACTCAGTTGAATTATTATATTATTAAGAAATAACATGAAATAATCCAGAATGAGCTTCATTTTAAAGACTTAATATGACTTACTAATCATTTCTAATTAACCTGAAAAATAAAGCTGTAACTTGGAAATATCAGCAAATTTTATTATCATGATTTCAAGGCATAGAAAACAGCAACAAACACTATAAATATATGCTTTTTCCCCACACATACAAACAAACTCTAACAAACCTCACCTGCTGTGATGTGGATTTCAAGAGAAGAGATTTCATAAGATTTAGCAGCACTCAAACTTCTCTTTTAAAGAGAAATGTCACACACATGTGAGGCTGATCATCTTCACAGTGACACATGCTCATCTGCATTATTATATACATATATTACAGCTATCTAAACTATAAAATAACATCTTGAAACATAAGAATTATAAGCATGATGCAAATCAAAATGATATTTGATTTTATTCAAAGTCTCCAGCATTCACCTCACACCGTATCTATTTTTCGGGTCTGTATGTTGTCTCGTGTTAGATCAATGTTTGCTCACTGGGTCTTCCTGTTCACCTCTTTATGACTTTATTATCGGTGGTTTATCATTAACGTTGGGTTTGGTCGCTTAGATAACACATTCTGTCCAACAACTGTTCCTCTTATCGACAGAATTGCAGGTTAAACAGTAATTTGACAGATACATCATCAATAAAGAATAAAAGACCATGTGAACCTCTCACAACTGTGTCTATGTCATGTTATATCAATTATATTGACATTTCAAACTGAAAAAAGTGAAAGACCAACCCACCTGAGTCTGACGTCTTGAACTGATCATGGCGTTTTCCTCCATCTCTCTCAGGTGTTCACCATTAAGGACATGAGCTTTAAGGCCGGGATGGAGATGAAGGTCGCTGGAAAGATTAAACCAGGCTGTGAAGCGTGCGTATATCCACTTTTCAACCTTGAGAAACAAGGATTTTATTAACCCTTTAGTATTTTCACACTTTGATATGTTCAGACTGTTTTAAATCTGTTTGTGTGGTACATAAAACATCCCAGATCAGCCACGAAATCAGTCAGGATGCTCACTGTACAGACAAAAGCAGTTCAGCTTAGATTTTTTCGAGTTTTTAAATATACTGTATGTATATATCAGTTATTTTACTATCACTGAGACACTATTAAAAGTTTGATTATTATATTTTATGCTTTCATGTTAATTGATTTTAGTTACAGTTTTAGTAATGTTGTTGAGCGTTATTTTTTAAATGTCTATATATATATATATATATATATAAATTGTATAATAGCATATAGTTAATTGTATGTAGATTGTATGCAATTTACATTGTTATAATGACACTAATTAATGTCTTGTGCAGTGCAGTTTAATCAATAAGATTACTAAATATGAATTGTCTTTTAAACCCCAATTGAGCAAACCAAAGGTGGCAACAGTGGCAAGAAACCACTTATGCATAGAAACTGTCCATGCATGTCTCAAAGCGTCCATCTCTGTCCTCAGGTTCTCCATCAACATCGGTCACAACGCTGACGCAATCGCTCTTCACTTCAACCCTCGCTTTAGCAGCAACGTCATCGTGTGCAACTCCAACCAGGGCGGCTGGGGAGCCGAACATCAAGAACCCTGTTTCCCTTTCCAACAGGGCGCAGAGTTCAAGGTGAGCGCCGGTGACCTCTGAACTTTGACCTCATCCACGTTGCAAACAAATCCAGCAGAACAGTCATGCATTCGTGAGAAATCAAATGAATTTACCAATCTCATGTTCTCTTTCTTTGACCTTTTTGTGTTTAACAAGATGCTTTACTTTCATATTTCTGGATTCCTGACATTTAAAAAGTCTAAATCTGGCATCCACACACTTTGCTGTTGTCTTTTATGCTGCTTCAGATGAGGCTTCATTCCGTGTCAAACCTCAGTTCGACCTTTATCTGTGCTCTTTGACCAGTTCTCCAGTGATTCCTGTATCTGGGTTAGTTGCCCAGCTTTAGTCTTTTGACAGATTACAGTAACTCATGACACAATGAGTCATAAAGCATCACCCTTTGCACATATTAACCACTCAAGCAATAAACCGAGCACCGCTGAGAGGTTTGAGGATGAATTATGCTGCAATCACTCGCTTACAACAGCTTCTCATGTACTCCTTCCTGAAATTCACATTAATAAATGTCACTGTATTAGGTCACAATTGTCATGGCATTTACTATAAAAAAAAGATGTACAAATCTCACAATTCAGATTTTTTTCTTGCAATTCAGTTTATCTCACAATTTTGAGGAAAAAAAATCAGAATTGCAAGATGAAAAGTTGCAATTACCTTTTTTTTTATCCAGTGGCTAAATTCTGAGAAAAACTGAGAATTGTGAGGTATAAATTTAGAATTATGACATTTTTCTCACAATTCCACTAGCAACTCCAAACAATTCTCTCTCCCCCCCCCCCCCCCCCCCACCCCCACCCACCATATAATAAAAATAAAAAAAGAAAGTTGCAACTTTTTTTCTCACAAAATAGTTTATATCTCGTAAATCTCTCATTTTCAAAATTCTGAGTTAAAGTCAAAATTCTGAGAAATTAACTCAGAATTGTGGAATATAAAACTCACTTTTGCCTTGAAATTGAGAAATAAAAACTTTTTTTCTTCTGTGGTGGAATTCTGAGGAAAAAAGTGAGCTATAAATTCAAAATTCTGACTTTTTTCTCACAATTCTGAGTTTACATCTTGTCATAAAACAAAAAATATAAAAAAAAAAAAAAGCAATTTTGACTATCTCAATTTTTTTTTTTTTTTTTTTACTCTCAATTGCGATTGCAATCTTGTAATACGGTGTGATTTGTGTTTGTGTTTGTTTGTGGTTAGTTAGTGGATGAAGTTGCTAGTTACTGTGGTTCTCTACACCTGTTAAAAGATTGACTTCATACAGACACTTGATCTGATACAGTGACATTCAGACATTTATAAGCGCAGCAGAAGCTGATGGAGTGTGTAAATCTCACTGTGTCTCTCCTCCAACAGCTGACCATCAGCTTCAACAACGACACCTTCTACATCAAGCTCCCGGAGGGCACCATGATGAGCTTCCCGAACCGCTTCGGTGACGATGTCTTCAAACACGTGCATGTGACGGGAGACGTGAAGATCAACAGCATTAAGGTCAACTGAGCAGGATGGTGACGTTCTCCTGTGGTTCCTCACGTGTCAGACCTCACTCCACTGAATGTACCTAAGAAAACCAAAGAGTGCCAAATAAATCCACTGACAGAATGTGAACGGACTCGCTGTTCTTCTGAGTGTTCTTGGGGTTTGAGAAGGTTCTCTTTCAGTGATGATGAAGCTGCAGCCTTAAAAATGTCAAAATATTAATATACAGTCAGAAAATAAGTGCAGTGTTTGGAAAAAACTACTTTTAAATTCTAAATAGTTTGTAGTTTAGGAAGTTACAAATTCATAGTTAATTTAGAAGGTATTGATTTTGAAATTAATTGTTTTTATAATGAATTGTTTACAGTAACTGTCTAAAATAACAAATTCAATGAGAGAAAGAATGAAAAAAAAAACAGAGAGAGCGAGACTTATGCAACCAAGGTGTCTGCAATATCAAAATATGATATCTCTATAACAGAGCATTCTTAAAATAATAATTAAATAATTAATTAAAATAAAATAAAATGCATGCAAAAAGTCAAAAGTAGGCTTTATCACAGAAAATTACATACTTGTAGTCATCAGTGTTAGGTGTAACTAATTACTAAGTAATTAGTTATTGTATTTAATTACCCTTGAAAAAGTAAAGTAAGGGATTTCTATTATTTTTTCTGTAATTTAATTACAGTTACTTCTTATGTAACTGAACTTAATACTGTGTATAGACTGTAGAACATTTATACACAATACAAAAGTGGATTTAACATCAAAATTTAAAGCCTAACTTTAAAATGCATGCTTTTTATGTACCCTTCTCACTTTAAATACTTTGGTGAGTTAATAAGAATATTGGTTACACTTTAGTGTCCAATTCTCACTATTAACTTGTTGGTTATTAGCATGAATATTACTGCGATATTGGCTGTTTATTATTACTTAAAAAAGCACATATTAATGTTTTATTCTGCAAGACCTTATTCTAAATCCTTAATCCTCCCCAATTCTTAAACTTAATAACTACTCTACTAAGTATTAATAAACAGTAATTAGGAGTATATTGAGGCAAAAGTTAATAGTTAGTTAATAGTGAAAATTGGACTCTAATCTAAAGTGTGACCAGAATAATTTATGTAGTTACTTGAAAAAAAAAAAATAATAATAAAATAACTGTTTCATGTCTATCCTTGCATCATTAACTTGTTGAGGTTGATATATGATTTAGAAAGTAATTAGTAATAAGCAATTAAATACTTTTTGGAGAGAGTAATTTGTACAGTAATGTACAATGTAAGATGTAATTAGTAACTAGTACTTAATTACTTTTTAGAGTAACTTACCAAACACTGCTTTTAGTATGCAAAGTGTGATACAATCACTAAGTGCAGTTTCACTGCTCGGGTTTAGTGTACAGTGACTACAAATGACTCGATATATAGCTAAAATTTAAGAACTGATGAAAAAAATCCTGTGAAAACAATCTGAAATATAGATTTAGCAGATGCTGAACGCTATCAGTCTGAGCCCAGTGTGTGATTTCACATCTGTTAGAGAACTCCTCGATTCAGAGAATCATTTAGCAATGCATTTTTTTCCCCGCTGTGCTATACATATGAGTTCAGTTCAGAGTTACAGTATCCTCGTGATCATTTACAGAGCGACTCGAAAAGGCCGGAGCAGGAGCTGAGGAATGTGACAGACAGAAAACAGATTCCACACACACACACACACACACACACACACCTCCATAAGAGTTAAACAGCCAGTTGTCTGAATCATAATAGGTAAAATGACTTTATTTAGCTTGAATTTTTTACTAAATAAACCTCTGAAGAAAACAAGAAATTCACTCATAAATCATCTGCATGAATGAATTTTATAAGCTCACAGGTACAAAGAAATAAAAACAAGCACCATAAAGACTGTCCATCAGTGTAATATTCAAAACGTAGAGCTACAAATACTGACTCAGACTATATAGAGCAGTGTTTGTCTGGTCCAAAACTGTGGCTCGGGTCTGATGGGTCACAAACAACAGTTAAAAACAACGATAAATGCAGATCATAAAATTCTAACCATTAACCAGTGAACTCACTACATAATAATGTAATAATAGTGAGAAATATATGAAAAGATAACTAATATAACACCTTATCAGCTTTTAAAAGGGAAGAGAAAACACTTCCCAATTCCCATATCTTCTGCTGTTGATGTCAAAGGTTTGTGTCCAAACAAATTCTACAGTACTTCTGTAAAAACTCATTTGTTACTTGATTACATGGTGAATTTTAACATATCAATATTAATATCCAAAAAGTAATATTGAGTCACTATAATCCATTTGTAGGGTAATCTTCCTGAAGAGTCAAACACTGACTCTGAGGCATTTTCACAACATTGATCTGTTTGTTTGAGCGGCGTATCATGTTAACTTCTGAATCAACCAATCATGGGAGCCTGGGGTGGGGCTATCTTTCTGGCTGACCAATGACAAGTGAGGGGGGAGTGTTTGATAAACCTGTTTGAAAACAGTCATTATCTTTGCAATTATGTTGCACTAGTGGTGCAGAAATGACACTTTTTTATTGCATTTGTACGATAAGCCGTTTTCGTAATGTGTAAAGTCAAGTGTAAAATACAGAACTGAAGCAACACCAGTTAAAATCTCAAAAGAGTGGCTTGTTGCATAAACTGCTTAGACTAGTTTTATAAGTTTGTCATGTAGTTTTCACTTTGACTGGACATACCTTTAAATCAGTTGCATAAAAAGATTGGGCTAATTTGAATCTGAAAAGTAAGACCGATCACCACTGGACTAACTGCTAGCTGGACAGACTAGTTCTTAAAACCCTCTGAAGCGCTTCATTTATGGGTCACACCCGATACCTTCATGGTCAAAAGTGACCGAAGTTTTGAAATGTAACTTTTTTTATTTATTTATATTTTTTTTTTTTCAGGAAAATCAATGTAATATATTTTTGTTCAATAATATTTTATTATTTAGAATTTTGGGAGGATTTTATAATACTATGCAATATTAATACACTTTTTATGAGCATTTATTTCCATTCTTTTCTTTTTTTTCATATTTCCCATTCGTTTCCTATGTCGGTCATTTTTGATCATGGAGATACCATGTTATTTTTATTTTTATTTTTCGACCCATAAACATATCCGAATCATGACCATGATTTTTTTTTTTTTTTTTTTTTGCATGTGCACATAGCTACTGAGACAAACGTCACCAAGTGTCATCACATTCCCATGAAGCAAAAAAAAAACAAAAGTAAAAAAAAATCTAAATTAAACATTTTTCGGTCAAAGTGACCAAAGCTTTGAAATGTTTTTTTTTTTTTTTTTTTTTTTTAGGAAAATCAATGTAATATATTTTTGTTCAGTAATAGTTTATTAATTAGAATTTTGGGAGGATTTTATAATACTATGCAACAGTAATATAGTTTTTATGAGCATTTACTTTCATTCCTTTTTTTAATTTTTTTTATTTATTTATTAATTTTTTTTCATATTTCCCATTCAGTTCCTATGTGGGGCATTTTTGACAGTGAAGGTACCAAGTATTACATTTTATTTTTCGACCCTTTAACACGTCCGAATCATGTCCATATTTAAATTTATTTATTGATTAATTTGTATGGGTTCACATACAGTAGCTAATATGACGAAAGTAACCAAGTTTCTTCCCATTCCGATGAAGCAGTTTTTTTCCCCATTCATTTCCTATGTTGATCATTTTTGACCATGAAGATATCAAGTTTTTTTTTTTTTTTTTTCTACCCTTTAACATATCCGAATCATGTCCATGATTTTTTTGCATGTTCAAATAGCTAATGCGACAAAAGGCACCAAGTGTTATCACATTCTGACGAAGCAAAAAAAATGTAAATTGTAAAAATGTAAATTGAAAAAAAACTTCAAAATGTAACGAGAGTCCCACAGACACAGTCTTAGCATAGTGGCTATGTTTACGCAACTGGACCCAGAATTTGTAACTCTCTCCTGAACTCATCTTATATGATCTTGAATGGGGTTGACCCCCACGGCTGACCCCTGGTCCCCTCGACTCGACCCCGATGACTGACCTCTCTGGGCCAGGTAGTCACGGTAGTTGCGCGTCAGCAGCGTGTAAAGCAGCGGATTGACGCAGCTGTTTCCGTACGTCAGGCAGGTGACGAAGAAGTTGACGTAGGTGTGAGCGGCGGCTGACAGCGAGCGGAGCGACTCAGACGAGAAGAGCTTCGCCATCTGCCAACCCCAGAACGGCAGAAAACACGCCCAGTATGCCACCACGATACAGAAGATCATTCCCACCACCTTGTGCTTCAGTCGGCGCCTGCGAGCGGACGACGAGGATCCGTGAGTCAGGTTAGCCTGGGCGGCCCAGTAATGCCAGGCGAGACCCACGTAAAGCCCCACCATCAGAAGGCCGGGGAGGAGCATGCTGGTGAAGAAGAGCGCGGTCAGATACGCCTTGAAAGCCTCGGGCGTCCACGTTGGGAAGCAGATGCGTTTGACGAGGCCCACCGTACTGGGACGTCCCTCTCGGAGACGGATCATCACCATCATAGGGAGCGTCAATACAAATGCTGCCACCCAGATTCCCAGCGCCATTAGCCAGTGATTACGTGCGGTCGAGCGACGGGCTCGGAAAGGAGCGGCCACGGCACGGTAGCGCTCCAGACTCATGGCCACCAGCACAAACACGCTGGCATGCATGGTGAGCAGATCCAGACTCAACAGCAACCTGCAGCCCATTTCCCCAAAGAACCAGTCGTGGGCAAAGTAGGTGCAGACCACGAACGGGATGGTGCCCAGATAGAGCAGATCCGCCGCTGCCAGGTTGAGGATGAAGACGTACATGGAGCCGGCGCGCCGTAACGTGGCCGATCGCATGATGGCGAGGGTGTACAGGTTTCCCGTCACGCCTAAAACGCACATGGTGACGAGGGTGGCGCCCAGGAGCGGAGTGACCCAAACTACTCCAGCGCTTCCGGCTGCGGTGCTGGCATTGGGCAAGTTACTCATCGTAAGAAGATCTGGGAGGAATATATCAATTCAAATGTTTCCTTTAAACCAGATCTGTATTGGTATCAATGGTTTCAAGAAGAAACTCTAACATCCATGGAATCTTTCCATTGCACAAAAGGTCCTTTATAGTGGAAAAAGGTTATTAAATGTTCTCCACAGTGAAGACAAAAGTGGTTCTTTCAAGAATTGATCATTGAAAGCTTCCCAAAATCACTCTTTTGTGGCATCGCTGCTGTTGGGCGAGTTACTCATCGTAAGAAGATCTGGGAGGAATATATCAATTCAAATGTTTCCTAATAAAACTGAAGCTTGTACTTTATTGGAATCAATGGTTCCAAGAAGAACCTTTAAAATCCATGGAATCTTTCCATTGCACCAATGGTTCTTTATAGTGGAAAAAGGTTATTAAATGTTCTTCACGTGAATAAAAAAAGTGGTTCTTTTAAGAATTGATCACTGAAAGCTTCCCAAAATCATTCTTTTGTGGCATCACTGTTGTTAGGTGAGGATCTGGAACAAATAAATTCAAATGTTTCCTGTAAAACTGAGCTCTTGTTTCACTTCTTTATTGGCATTGATGGTTCCATGAAGAACCTTTGACATCCATGGACCTTCTCTAAATATACTTTATAGTGGAAAAAGGTTCTTTAGATAATCCAAAGGTTCTTCAAATTAAAAAAAAAAAAACTGTTTACTGAAAAGTTCCCAAAACAGTCCTTCTGTGGAATTGCTGTGAAAAACATCTTTTGGAACGTTTAGTTATAAGAATGCTTTTACAGCGGAAAATAGACAGAGAAGCTTCTTCAAACATCAAAGCACCAAATGAACACGGAGCAACAGACTGACAAGTCCTTCTGTAACAAGTCCTAAACATAAGCATGATCCAACTCAGGATTGTGGTAAAATAAACCTCCGTTCATGACCATACAGACGTTCCTCTGATGTTCTTCGCTGCATCCATGCAGCTCCGAGCGTTTGCCTTCAGCTCTTCTTTATGCGTCTTCGTTTCTGTTGTGTCTGCAGGTTTCTCTCATGTCCGTCTCTTCTCTCTCTTTCTCTCAGGTGGGTGTGAAGTGACGTTCAGCATTTGAGCATCTCTGAGCACCCTGGTGCCGTTTCACACACCCCGATCATGAGCAGCACTCAATAATCTTCCATTCACACTCACGTTCAAACACACAGCACACACAAGTGCACTAATATCCTCCCTCCAGCTCACATGAACAATCAGACCTCAAACACATGAAGACTATTAGATCAGTACTTTATTAAAAAAGCTGCACTAACCTCTGAGGGATCACAATACTACTACTACAGGAAAAGACAATTCTGTCAAGATTTAGTCACCCTCATGTTGATTCAGAATCTTCTCTTCCAGTGTAGCTCAGAAATCTTATTTGTGGCCATGTGTTTTTAAATATTCTGATTGAACGGTCATGTGACACACTAGAACCAATGAGATTTGAGAGATGCAGTAGATTTACAGTGACATATTTCAGTCTGTTCATCACACAAACCATCATATGACAGAAAACCTTTATTTTTTTCATATCAGCATATATATATATATATATATATATATATATATATATATATATATATATATATATATATATATATATATATAAATAAAACTTGAAAATCACAAATCTGTTTTTTGCTTTGTCATTATGGGGTATGGAATGTAATGGAAAAAAGATTGCAACATGACAAGATGTGATAAAAATGAAGGGGTGTGAATATTTTTGCAAGACATGATGGATAGTTTTATGACACTTGTAAGGCTTTTTGGTTTTTTTTATGTTAAATATGGTCACTATAACCTGTTATTGTATGAAAAAGAGCAGCGTGAACATTCTGCTAAACATCTCCTTTTGTAATCCATAGAAGAAAGGAAGTCATGCAGGTTTGGAACAACATTAGAGTGATTAAATGATGACAGGATGATATTTTTTTTATAATTTCTGACTGAAATGTCCCTTTAATATGCAAATAAAAGGAGGTTTAGAACTAGAGAGTTGACTTTCACTTAAAATGTGTTGAAAATTGTAATAAATGCCCATTTGAAGGGTCAGTGGTTAAATAACTCAAATCTCACCACTAGATGGAGCCTTTAATCCTTAAAAAAAATCAGATTTAAAAAAAAAAAAAAACATTTGGTAGCAAACAGTTTGTGGGAAATGCAGACATGCAAACATAATGTTATGGGGACAAAATACTCTGAGTTTCAAGTTCTAATGACACAGAATAATAGCACAGTTTACAAACAAATACTTAGTGTAAAACACAAACAGCCGAGGCGCGTGCTGTGAGATCCGTGGTGGGCCACGCCGAGGGTTCCATGGTCCATCAGTGTTTGTGTTTGAAGTAGGCCTCCACTGAAAAACACAACAGCACTCATGTTGTGGTGTTCACACTCGTGTGTGTGTGTGTGTGTGTGTGTGTGTGTGTGTATGCGTGTGTGTGTGTGTGTGTGTGTGTGTGTGTGTGTGTGTGTGTGTGTGTGTGTGTGTGTCAGTGTTCGAATTGAGGGGGGGCTGGGGGGGTCCCACACCTCCCATAAGCATTAAGGGACCCCCCATAACACCCAAAATATAAACTTGGGGGGGGGGTTCCCTGGCTTTTCAATAAAACTATAATACTTGAAACATGAAACTAGTGAAGATGAAAATTAAATGAAAAGATCCGATGGCTGTATTAAACTTAGACCTGCTCATGTTACATCACAATTTATTTTTACGCATTTCTACAGTGTTGCTCATCATAACCAATCACACACGATTCTGCTGAGCTTAGGAATGCAGTGGCCAATCAGAGGCGGTCAGATTACCCTGCCAAAAAAAAACAATAGAAGCCCAATAGAAGCCATCACAGAAATTCCAATGGTTTCCATTTAAATACCATTATGAACCATTAGCTTTTTCCAGTAAAATCATTACAAAATTTCTTTTTGTAGTGTGTTTTGGGCATTTTTCCAATAGGATTTAACATCCCACCAATAGAATCCATCACGTAACAGTAGACACCATTATAGTTTCCATTAAAACCAATACAATTCCCATTTTAACCATTAAATCCATTACATTTTCTATTGTGTTTTGGGCAGGTTTCTATTGTTTTTTTCAGCAGGGATATCACTGAATTTTGTTCAGATTGAAACTTGCGAATTCCCTCATCATAAGCAACAAAAGTGCAGACCTATGTACGATAAAAGTAAGAGATTAATTTATCGTACAGACTATAAGAGGAGTTATGAGTGCTTAAACACTAGCTAGACTGACTGTGTGTGATGGTCTTACTTGCCCCGCTCCGAGCGGGATTCGAACCACGGTCTCCGGCATGGGAGGCGGGCGCAAAAACAAGGAGGCTAAAAATTGCAGCCAATAGCACCAGTCGCTAATGCGCCTCTTGAGATCAGGGGAGTGAGGATTACTAGCACAGCACCTACTCGCTGGCCTCTGTTACATGTGCTCATTTAGAGTGTGTTGTTTCACTGCATGATTCAGTCTAATAAAATGTAGAAAGCTCCCAAAATTCAAGATGGGGGCAGAAAATGTGTATATTTACAGTATATAATTTCATATAGTTAATCAATATCACATGAATAGTGCCATTTTTTTTCGCAAAAATCACAAATGTGATATTGATTTTATTCAACAATTCAATAAACAAGAAGTTAATATTAATAAACTGTTTTAGACACCATATTGCCTATTTTCGCTCTATTTCACCAAAAAAAAAAAAAAAAAAAGGTTCTGAACACAGCCACAGCAGTGTTTTGCATCTCTGAGCAACATTAGGGTTTATTGTTCCTGAATGAATCAACCGTTTAAATGATTCGGTTCAATCGCAATGACTCACTTAATAACAGTGACTTGCTGCCACCTACTGGTGGTTTTAATTTCACATTTAAAGTATATATTTTTAATTTCAAATATTTGTATTTAATGTTTTAGGATTAAAATATCAAAACATTTATGCATTTGTAACTGCAGGTTAAATGCATTCATGTATTGCATTAAACAATGTGTAAATACATCTGAATGCCGCTTCAGATGCAGCTTCTGTGTTTCCTCTGCACTGCAAAAATGAATTTTGTTGATAATGATTTTAATGATAATGATAATGATTTTATAGAAAAAAAGGCTTTAAAAAGGTATAAATGCTCATAAAGGGTAAAAATCACTTTAAACTTGTTGTAAAATATTAAGTTCCATCACTGCTGTGAACTGACCTGCATGCAGAATATGAAGAATATCAAAAACCAAAAAAATATCAAAGTCCTGCAGCGCAACACACTCAGTAAAATGTCGTCTGATTATCGTTATTGATAAAATCCCAGAAAATATCGAAATATAATTTTTTTTTGTCTATATTGCACACCCATAGGATAGATATTTAATTCTTCTTTGCTTAGTGATTGTTTGGTGCACATAATTCACTGATAATCGTAAAATAAGTTTTTTTCTTAGAATTAGGTTCTCTCAATGATAACAAGGACAAGACAAAAAATATGAATCATATTTATACAAGGTTTTATTTATTTTATTAAATTATTTTTTTGAAGGGGGCATGGAGGGGGGTCTGGTTAGGGGGACCCCCAAGAGCTTTGACACAATTCGAACACTGGTGTGTGTGTGCACGCGCGTGTGTGTGTTTGTGTCTGTGCTTGTGTGTGTGTGTGTGTGTGTGTGTGTGTGTTTGTGTTTGTATCTGTGCATGTGTGTGTGTGTTTGTGTCTGTGCACGTTTGAGTTTGTGTCTGTGCACGTTTGTGTTTGTGTCTGTGCGTGTGTCTTTGCGTGTATGTGCGTGTCTGTGCGTGTGTTTGTGTGTCTTTGCGTGTGTGTGTGTGTGTACGTCTGTGTATGTGTTTGTGTCTTTGTGTGTGTGTGTGTGTGTGTGTGTCTGTGCATGTGTTTGTGTTTGTGTCTTTGCGTGCATGTGCGCGTGTGTGTGTGCGTGTGTGTTTGTGTCTTTGCATGTGTGTGTGTGTGTGTGTGTGTGCGTGTCTGTGTGTGTGTTTGTATCTTTGCGTGTCTGTGCGTGTGCGCGCGTGTGTGTTTGTGTCTGTGTGTGTGTATGTTTGTGTGCGTTTGTGTCTTTGTGTGTGTGTGTGTGTGTGTGTTCGTGTCTGTTCATGTGTCTGCGTGTGTGTGTGTGTGTGTATGTGCGTGTTTGTGTCTTTGCCTGTGTGTGTGCGTGTCTGTGCGTATGTCTTCGATACCATGACTGAGGTGCCCTTGAGCAAGGCATCGAACCCCCAATTGCTCCCCGGGCGCTGGAGCAATGGCTGCCCACTGCTCCGGGTGTGTGTTCACGGTGTGTGTGTGTGCGTTTGTTCACTATTCACTGCTGTGTGTGTGCACTTGGATGGGTTAAATGCAGAGCACCAATTTCGAGTATGGGTCACCATACTTGACAATACGTCACGACTTTCGACTTATGTGTGTCTGTCTGTATGTGTTTGTGTCTGTGCATGTGCGTGTGTGTTTGTGTCTGTGCACGCACGTGTGTGTTTGTGTCTTTGCTTGTGTGTGTGTGTGTGTGTGTGTGTGTGTGCGTGTCTGTGCATATGTGTGTGTCTGTGCATGTGCGCGGGTGTGTGTTTGTGTCTGTGTGTGTGTCTCAGTGTGTGTGTGTGTGTGTGTGTGTGTATGTGTGTGTGTCTCTGTGTGTGTTTGTGTCTGTGTGTGTGCGCGCCTGTGTGTGTGTTTGTGTGTGTGTGTGTGTGTGTTTGTGTTTGTGTCTGTGCGTGCGTGTGTTTGTGTGTGTGTGTGTGTGCGCGCGCTTTTGTCTGTGCGTGTGTGTTTTTGCGTGTGTGTGTGTGTGTGTGTGCGTTTGTGTCTGTGCGTGTGTGCGCGCGTGTGTGTGTGCGTGTGTGTGTGTGCACGCGTGTATGTGTTGTAGGATATCAGAGCGAATCAGACAATTTAAGATTCGATCAGATTGGTTTTAGAACCACCAAAAGAGCCAAATTCCACAAAGAGGCCCAGGATCCCGAGACAATAGGATGTTCGTCATAAATCTGTCCACGGTACCCTGGCGCCTTGAGTCTGGAGCAAGCCTACCAACAAGCCTCTTTCACATAACAGCTTGCAACCATAAGACAAAAGAATAATTATTGATAAGTCCAACGCAGGAAGGAGATCGTCAAATTTGGGGCAAGTACTCAAGACTGATGGTCAAAGAGATGGCCATCACATGGGTTCCACGCTGGAAATCACGAGCTTCCTTAGACTGACTTTTCCCCCACATAGAAGAAAGATCAGACTGAAATTCCTTTGTCCACAGAGTTGCTTCCATATGCACCTAAAATCATCTTAAAAGACTTTCATTTTCATTTTAATGAAACTAATCATTTCTATGCATAACTCCATATCATGTATGTAACCCACACATTAGACTATCATGTTTTAAGCACATATTATGTATGTCTTTTTAATAACTATTGAATGACTTTAAGGGTTATTCGTGTTTGGTATGTATGAGTTTGACAATTCTAGCTTGAAATGTTTCTTCCAATTGATTCTTTGTCAAATGTGTCATATTCTAGTTATAGAAATCACATCCAAAAGTATACTTTGCAAGAGTGTGTAAAATTCGGACCATGTGACTGATAACATGATGATTTATGATGGAAGGAACACCCCTAGCTAAGATAATAGCCTATCTAATTGGTTAAGACACCAGATGGGAGGGGTCTAAAAGCCGAGTTTAAAAACTCAGGACACCATCAAATCACGCTCTTTCTTTTCGCTCTTCTCTCTTTTTCTTTTTGCTTTTGCCACCGTGTTTTGACGCTGCTTTTTAGTGCTCTTTGAGCTGCTCTGGCCTACATGCCAGCTGCTACCACAATGAGAAGAAAAACCACCTAGTCTCGTTACATCCTTTTATTCTTTTACTTTAATTTCTTGTCTTTCCGTGAGAGTTTTGTAAAGTTAAGTTTGCCGCAAAGTCCAGCTCCGACTGCACCCGCCCCAAACTTCAACCAGACCAACTCCGCATCAAGAGCCAACGCCCAAGACTTCACTAAGAAAGACCACTGAACTCAGCCAATCAGCAACCTTGGGAAAACCCCTTTCTGCAATGACAATGACACAAGGGAATCCCTTAAGGCAACGCAAGCAAGTAACCTCCAGATTCTAGCTTAGCTGGTGTATTTGATATATATTTTAGCCTCATTGAGAAACTCAGTGCGAGGGTTAAATAAGTGATTGATGGTTCAGGTCTATATGCAATTGTACATATTGCTGTAAACTTGGGATTTCACATTTTCATTCTTTAAACTCATCCTTTCCTCACTTTTTCTCTTTCTGCAACTTGTATGAATGTGTGAATGCATGTGTTCATGTGTTAGATTAGTTTACATGTCTTAGATTTATAAAATAAAGTCTTGTTTATATTGAAAAGAGAAGTATCTTGTGTTTTGTGCTTACAAGTTAATGTCTTAATCTGCCAGACTTTGTTACTATGCTATTTGATAGTATTTTCACTATATTTTGGATTGTAATATCCAGTGCAGAGTTGATTGTTGTACGGCTCATTCAGTCAATCGCTGCCGCCTCAGTGATCAGCCGTAAAACAGTGAGTCTGTTCAAATTCCCTATAAAATCTTAAATGATTCTCTTTGAGCTAAATTGAATTTGTTTCCCTTATTTACCTATTTACCCCTTACAGTGTGTTTGTGTGCGTGTGTGTGTGTGTGTGTGTGCGCGTGTGTGTGTGTATGTGTGTGTGCAGGGACGTGCATAGACATTTTTAGGGGCAGGGGCTCAAGTGGAAAAAAAGGGCACTTCTCATATTTATTTGAATTTTTTTTTCCTAAACAAAACGTTATATATATTATGGGAGTGCGATATTGACAGAAATATCTCAATATATAAAATCTCAATATATAAAATAAATCAATATTTTCTGGGATTTTATCGATAACGATAATTAGACAATATTTTGATGAGTGTGTTATTGTGCTGGCATCTTAAGGACTACCGTGGACAGCTGACTCCTAAAGTTTTTGATATTCTTCATATTCTGAGTGGTGATCAGTTCACAGCAGTGATAGAAATTAATCTTTTCTTATAAGTTTAAATTGATTTTTACCTTTTATGGGCATTTTTACCTTCATAAAGCCATTTTTTTTCTAAAAGCGTGCATCATTTTTTCAGCCAAATTATTAAACTGAATCGGTCTAATAATAAGAATTAGAATAATAAGACTTTCAGGCTGTTACCAAGCAAATGAAATCAGAAGTGACAAAATTAATCTCTGCAATGCAGAGAAAACAGAAGCTGCTTTCGAAGTGGCATTTAGATGCATTTAGACACTGTTTAATGTTTATGTTGTCACATAAAATGTTGAATACTGATATCTGAAATTATTTAAAAAAAAAATAAAAGATACTTTGAATGTGAAATTAAAACTGCCAGTAGGTGTCAGCAAGTCACTGTTAATAAGTGAGTCATTGTGACTGAACTGAATCATTTAAACGGTTGATTCATTCAGGAATAAAGTGTCATGTTGCTCAGAGAGCAAATTAGAATTATATTTGTTGGCGAAATAGAGCAAAAACAGTCAATATTGTGTCTAAAACGTAATTGTCTTAATATTAAATTATTGTTTATTGAACTGTTGTATAAAATCAATATCACATTGTAATCATGCTGCTTTTTGGTGGGAAAAAACACCAGTCTTCGCGTGATACTGATTAACTATATGAAATTATATAAATATATACATTTCTGCCCCATATCTTGAATTTTGTGATCATTCTAAATGCATTTTAATAAACTGAATCATGCAGAACACGTACTGGTCTAACCTACTAGACTTCCCATTGCCTTAGCTAAACTTCAGTTAACTTACATGGTAGCTCTCATGAGTCGTGGATGTTAAGACAAATTAACTATATTTGCCTTTTGGATAATTAGCTGTAAATTCGAGGCACAAGTAGCTTAGTCTTTTGTTTATCACCACTCACCTCCACACCAAGACAAACACAACTGGAAAGGGAGGGAGGGCTTCACTTCTGCGGCTCTCTGTCTGTGATGTGCATGTGCTGATCGTGCTACACTGCTGTGCTGCGCGGAGACGCGGAGGGGAGAAAGGCATCGGAACTCGACAGTCTCTCAACATTTCCCGACCCGACCTGACCTGATATTTTTATTTTTTATATGTTTGACAGAAAAAGCTGTGCACAAACAGAAACACGCACATGCACACATATATACATAAATCAATTTATTTGGAAAAAAAAAAAAAAAAAACTCCCCAAAAAAGAAGGGCACTTGCTCTCGAGGAAGAAAAAGGGCAGGTGCTCAAGCCCCCTTTGATGTCTGTGTGTGTGTGTGTGTGTGTGTGTGTGTGTGTGTGTGTGTGTGTGTGTGTGTGTGTGTGTGTGGGGTGTTACCTGTGTACTCCTGTGGGCTCATGGGAGTGCTGATGATTGCATTGAAATGGCTCATCCACTCCTTTTGCTCCGTATCTGTTTCACAGGTGAACAGGAAGCTGCGGTCGGGCGTTTCTATGGTGATGGCGTACTGCCACGTCCCAGTGTAGTGTATTCCGGTGGGGAGTCCGATCGTGACGTGGTATCCGTGATCTCGGTGCCCCAGGAACACCTCACCTTTAGCAAATGCATCCTGCCAGACACACAGGAGAAACTCAGTTTATGACGCCGCTGCTTTCAGATTTAACAAGTTCTCGTTCCTCATTTAAGCTGTATTTGAACTGTTGAATCACTCGTTCTGCAGACACTGTTTTTGATACACTTTATCTTTGTACTAGATTACTATCATAACTTTGTACTGTGGTTTAACTTTCAGAACAGTTCTAGATGTCCGTTATAAGTGTATTTACTGTAAATGGTTGTTTTGGCAAACAGAGGCGAGTTATTTTTTTTATGGCAATGGACATCATGACACGAAACACGAACACATGAAATGTGTTGTATTGTGTATAATTTTCTCATTTCTAAATGCAATTTCTTCATTTAATGTTAATTCTTTTATGTAAGAGTAACTGACTCAAAATATATCGATCTGCTTTTTTCCAATCATCAGTCAGATTTCAGGCTTAAATGAATGTGAATGTAAAAGGGAAAGTGTGTAGTTTTTTAACTGTAATGATCTTTTGTCTTCACTCATTGTCTTAAGTACAAATAGGGCAAAAAGTCTCTCAATTAATATGGTCATAAAAACAGCATGCACATTAATAATTATTTTTAAAAATTATATTACATTTACTACCAATTTGTTTATATTTTTTTGTTTATTCATTTTGTTGTTTATTAACCCCAAAAAAAAAAAAATGTTGAATTTAATGGAAGACTTAACTGGTTTACCACCATTATTTGCAATTTTGTATTATTATTATTTTTTTATTTTTTATTAAGTAACATTTTTGTGTACTCACGACAGTAATGAACCATATTATTTAGATGTTTATTTTGTTATTTAGTTTATTCAAATTTTTATTTGACCTATTTTGATTGATTACTTATTAATTTTAATGTATTTATTTATTTTAATCAAATTTTGATTAGTTATTTTAATCTATATTTCTTATTATTTATAGAACTCTTTATTTATCTGTTTTAATCAGCTGGTGTGTGGAATGTAGGTTTAATGTACATTCATTGCTGATGTCTAATCAGCTTCGCCAATTTAAATCTTGCCCCTAAGCATTTAAATGCAGGAACACTGTTGATCTCAGAGAAGGTGCTAGCATCACACATCAACATCTGATGACATTTCCCTCTCATCGAACCTGTTTAACCGTAATCAAAGCAGGAAGTCACAGTTTCATTACTGGGTTACAGGAGCGACGTGAGGAGATGAGAGGCATCTTACCAGAGGATCTTTGAAGTACATGAGCCGCCGGTGATCCAGCGTGAACCAGCGCTTCTTAAAGCCTTCTGTTTGCTGCAGAAACACATCAGACCACAAACAGCCCGACTCAATGTCAAAACAGACCTGTACCATCCTAGTCTTATTCATTAATGATGATATTTACTGTATTTATTTGGTATAAGCAGGAAAAAAGCTGGTCATTCTCACAACATAAACCCTACAGGAGGATCAGGAGCAGATGGAGGTTAATAAAATGAACGTACATGAGTGTCACGGTGCACACACGAGGGAAGCGAGGAGACGAGCATAAACTCAAAATACAGTCTTAATGAATCCAAACAAGACAAAGCAAGACAAGGCAAGTCTGGGACACACAGGAACACCGGGAGTAACGAGTAGACCAGAAACAACTGAACAGAACAGGCAGGAACTATATACACATAATAATTAACACCACACACCTGAAATAAATGACAAATAATCAACTAGACGAGGACAGGAACAGGAAGGGCTAAATAAGGGCATGGAGGGGGAAACACACAAGACGGACAGGACTGTGACAATGAGCTCTTATGTATGATATAACAATCTAATCACATCTTGATAAATAAAACCAAAGCCAATCCTACATTACATCCATACATTTTCTGTTATTCTGTTTCATTTAGAAATGTCACATTGCATTATGCTCTTTCCTGCTGTTGTTAAACACAGTCAAACCAAAAATTATTTAGACAGCAGATATAATTTTTGATATATATATATATATATATATATATATATATATATATATATTTTTTTTTTTTTTTTTTTTTACTATAGTGGGTGCAGTACACTATAGTTCATTTATGCGAGTGAGGATAGCAAAATAAAGTAAACTGTGACATATTATACCCAAAAATTCTTCATACAGTGGACTACCAGTAAAACTGACTTGGGACGAAAAATTATTCAGACACTTTGACCTGACCATGTTTTGCTTAAGTCTTTTTTTTTATATAATTTAATTTTATACTTTAATTGCTAATGTGATCTTTTTACACCACAGACTGAACAAAATTAAGCATTGCTTGGTAATGGGTTGAGCTAAATTGGTATTATCTAATTGTGTACTTAAATTTAACAGCTGAATAATTTTTGGTTGATTGCAATCCATTACATACCTTTCTATCAAAGTTATCTGACATTATCAAAATGAATTTGTTCTGACACAGTTTAACTGAGTTCTTGTCATATTTTATTACCATTTACGAATAAACTGTGATAATGTAAGAAATGCTGAAGGTGTCTGAATAAATTTTGGTTTGACTGTACATTGTACCATAAATGTTTAAAATGTATTGCAAGTGTCGGTAACACTTTATTTTAAGGTGTCCTTGTTACACGTTACATGTACTCACTATTATAACAACAATAAATGATGCATAATTACATGCAAGTAACCCTAAGCCAAACCCTAATCATAATCCTAACCATACATGTACATGTAGTTAATTAATATTATTCAGTACTTAAATGTATAATTACACTGTAACAAGGACACCTTAAAGTGCCCCTATTATGGATTTCTGAAAATGACCTTTCATGCAGTGTGTAACACAGCTCTAAGTGAATGAAAACATCCTGCAAAGTTTTAAATCTGAAAGTGCACCGTGTATAAAGTTATTATCTCTCAAAAGAAAGAGTCGACTCTGAATCATTGAAACGAGTTGTTTTTAAAATGAATCCCAAGCTGTTTCATGCTGACATCAACATGAAACATTAGCATATTGCTTGCCCACTTGCGTGCACAGACCTGGGAAAACTTGATTTTCGCGTTGGTCTGAATGAAAATGCAAATTCATTCTTTGCCACTAGATGTAGATTTTGGAGCGTTAAAAATAGCTGTTTCCCCGGTAACGCTGTACACAAAGCAGCACTACGCTCACAAACACTGCTTTAAATGAAATCGACAAATCGGACCAATCACGCAGATTAGCGTCACACAAAGGAGGGGTTTGGAAAAATGAACAGTTGAGCAAATCGTTTGGGAGTCGTTGAGCAAAGAAGATAAAAATAAATGCATATTATAAAAAAATGAAAGTGTTTTTTGACCTTGCATGCATGTCAACCTGTTGTTGGGGACTTCCAAAACCAAAATATGAACCTTTCATAACCCATAATAGGGGCACTTTAAAATAAAGTATATTGCAAGTGTTGTATTTTGTTCAGTTGTGACTTCTGTGAGCAGTTGTTGTGAATAACAGCATGAGCGCGTCTCACCCGAGGGCCCGTTTTCTCCATGTATCCTTCTTTGAGGAAGCTGCGAGTCAGTCTGGGCTTCAGCTGAGCAGAAAGAGAAGCTGTGAGTGATGTCACAAACTCATGCAAGGAACCAGAATGAGCGGCGGTGTTTCAGGACTCACCTCAGCGTCCGTGGCTCCAGGGAACGCCACCTTCAGATAGTGCAGCTGCGCCGCCCGGATGCAGTTAAACCACTCCACCACCTCCTGATGGACACAGAGAGACAGAGACACGTGTCAGAGTCTCACATACACTACCAGCAAAAAGATTTTGAACAGTAAGATATTTCATGTTTTTTGAATAATTCTCTTCTGCTCACCAAGCCTGTGTTTATTTGATCCAAAATACAAGCAGTAATATTGTGAAATATTTTTACTATTTAAAATAGGTGTTTTCTATGTGATAATCTGTTATAACGTAATTTATTTCTGTGATGCGCAGCTGAATTTTCAGCATCATTACTCCAGTCCTCAGTGTCACATGATCCTTCAGAAATCATTCTGATATGCTGATTTGCTGCTCAACAAACATTTTATTATTATTATTATTATTATTATTATTATTATTATTATTATTATTATTATTATCCATATTTAAAACAGTTGAGTATATTTTTCAGGATTCTTTGATGAATAGAAAGATCCAAAGATCAGCATTTATCTGAAATACAAAGCTTTTGTAACATTATACACTATACCATTCAAAAGCTTGGAGTCAGTAAATTAATGCTTCAAGGATGCTTCAACTTGATCAAAAGTGATCATAAAAACATTTAAAATGTTACAAAATATTTCTATTTCAGATAAATGCTGTTCTTCTGAACTTTCTATTCATCAAAGAAACCTGAAAAAAAAATCTACTCTGCGGTTTTCAACATAATTGTTACGGGGCTGACGAGACGAGAGACGTGCGGATCCATGTGCAGGCTTTTATTTAAAGACATAGTCATAAATACAGGCAGGGTCAGACGATGGCAAACAGGTATAACACAGGCAAGACACAGAGTAGTCGTAGAACAAGCGTGGGTCGATGATCAGCGAACAATATCCAACAGGGCAAGGCAGAGAGAGTAAATCCAGGTACACAGCAATAATCCAAACGAGGGGCAAACAGAGTCCGAACGGCAAGGCAAGGGTAAATCCAGGAAACACGGGCAGAAATCAAAACACGGGGAAACAGGCAAGACTAAGACAATTCAGAGGGCTTCGTAGGGTAGCTATCACTAGGATATTTGCGTACAATACTCGGCAGAGACAGAGAGGAAGTCCAAGGCTTATGTAGCGTATGTGACTGCGAGATGGGTATCAGGTGTGAGCATGTGATTAGGAAAATGGCTGCTGGGAAATGAAGTCCGGGGTAGTGTGTGGTGTGAGAGTCAATGTGATGGCAGGGTGACCTCTGGTGGCGAACAAATGGAGGTCCATGGACCAGATTCATGACAATAATAATAATAATAATAATAATAATAATAAAGGTTTCTTAAGCAGCAAATCAGCCTATTAGAATGATTTCTGAAGGATCATGTGGCACTGAAGACTGGAGTAATGATGATGAAAATTCAGCTTTGATCACAGGAATAAATTACATTTTCAAATATATTCAAATAGAAAACAGTTATTTTAAACAGTAAAAAATATTTCACAATATTACTCCTTTTGCTGTAATTTGGATCAAATAAATGCAGGCTTGGTGAGCAGAAGAGAATGCTTTAAAAAACATTAAAAATCTTACTGTTCAAAAACTTTTGACTGGTAGTGTATGAGTGTGTGAGAGTGTGTCAGAGTGTGTGAGAGTGTGTGTGTGTGTGTGTGTGTGTGCGCTATGTCTCACCCTGCTGCTGTCGTGGTAGACGAAGATGTTTCGTGTGATGTTGTCTTTCAAGTAGGTGATCTGCAGGCCGTTGGGGTTTCCGATCTTATCCGGCTGGAAGCAGGCGTTGATGCTGTCCACCTTTATAACAGCTTTGGGTTCCTTAGCCTACAGAGACGCAGCAGATACAGTGTTAAAGGGTGAGTTTGCCCATTTTCAACAAATGAGCAATATGTGTTATTTTCACCCCGTTTGTTTGTCAGCAAAAGTTTTTGTGAAAACTACAGACTGTCCTTCCACATTTTTGTATCCCCACTGACAGATTGAGCTCAGTGCATTAAGGATGTCTTTTTGCCACAACCCTTTTTCTCAGTTTTCTTTAGTAGGGTAATAAGCAAGTAAGTAAGTAAATAAATAAATAAACAAATATACCGTGTGCCGAATTATTAGGCAAGTTGATATTCTGGTCATATTTTTTTCCAAGAACATTTTACCAATTCCAAACTATATCAATCTTAATAACTACTATTGACTTTGTATTTAATCACTTATAAATGATATATAATTGTCCATGAAGGCTGGAAGTCAAAAACTCCTCATATTCAGGTGTGCCGAATTAGGCAGGTTTTCTTTTACAGATAAAATGAGCCAAAAAAAGAGATTTAACTCAGACTAAAAGTAAAAAATTATTAAATGTCGATGAGAAGGATGCAATACTAATGCAATAATAGAATTTGCAAAGTTAGGGCATGACCATTGGGCAGCGAAATGCTCATTGGGTCAGCAGAGTCAGAAAAAAACAGGTGGAGAAGAAAAGACACATGTTAACTGCAAAAGAATGAAGAATTAAGGTGAAGAATTAGGTGAGAAACCATCAGGAACTATTTAGTCTCCAGCGCCATCATTTTCCAGAACTGCAACCTTCCTGGAGTCTCCACAAGTGCAATGTGTCAGGTTCTCAGAAACTTTGCTTGGGTAAAAAATCCTAAAACATGACCCTCACTTAATAAGAATAGCATGCTGAAGTCTTGTGAAATACATTAAGACTTATTTTTAATAGGCTTTATAGACAGATAAGTTTTGAGTGACTCTTGAAGGCCCAACTAGGCCTTGAAGAGTATCACACCTTAAGGCATAACAAAAACGGGCTTTGGATCTTCTGGAGCATTTCGGATTCATGATGTGAGATCATTTGGCCTTGGCGAGTACTGCACCTTACCAGATAAAGGAAAGTTATTTTGCTATTTTCTCTACGTTAAACAAGATATGATGATACAGTTCAGGGTGGCTTTAATTAATTAGTATCGCACCTTAAGGGATAACAAAGACGGGCTTTGGATCTTCTGGAACATATTCCCTAATTCGGATTCACGACGTGAGACCGTTTGGCCTTGATGAGTACCGCACCTTACCAGATAAAGGAAAGTTATTTTGCTATTTTCTCTATGTTGAACAAGATACGATGATACTGTTCAGGATGTTTTTTTTTTGTTTTGTTTTTGTTTTGTTTTTTTATTTGGTTATCTGTCTTGCAGTAATGTCTCAATAGTCCTCAACCTTGTAATTTTCATGAGATACAATTATATCACCACCATTTGAAACGGCCTCGGGAGAGTTTCTGGGATTATACTGGACATTTTTCACAAACAAGACTGTATATTGTGTCAAAATCAGGAATAAGTTAAAAAATGGCATTATTCATTTTTGTATTATTTCTTTTTTTCTTTATGACGAGCTGTAGTGGAGGTTTTCATGGAGTAGAACAATTCCGTGTAAGTTCTACACACTTAGTAGATAATTGTCCGACAAAGGGCATGCTAGAAAATATAACAAGTGTTACTCCACTAGTTTCTTTCTTATTTAGCTGTTTAGATTCTGTGCACTTGATAAGGTTTGCCAGAATCATGGTTGTGCAAGAAAATTCCGTCGGAACTCCAGGTAGTTCTCTTGCTGCTTTGAGGAACTCAACAATGGAGGAAAATTTATCCAAGAAACATAAATTGCAGAGGGCACTTACTGTACTGCCACTTTTGATTTCTGGAAATGTTCAACCGAATCCAGGTCCTGATGTTGTTACAAGTTTTAACACACCTGCTGATTTTAAATCAAGGACTGGTCTTGGGATTGTTCATTTACTCACAAAGTTGGATATGTTCCGTATCTGGGAAGATATTACTGATGCAGATATTATGGTTTTATCTGAGACATGGATAAAAAATAATATTTCAAATAAGGACATAAGCATTGTCGGTTATAATATTTATAGGGCTGATCAATCTGATAGAGGAGGTGGAGTTGCAGTTTTTATTAAAAATAAATACATTACGAATATGCTTTTATCTAAATCAGTGAAAAATCAATTTGATCTCTTAGCTTTAAATATTGAGGTTTCTAAAATCTGCAATATTACATTAGTTGGTTACTATAGGCCACCTTCAGCAGTAAATGAAACCTTATCTTCCTTGACACAGATTATATCAGATCTAGACCCTAAAGAATTAGTCCTGATCGGTGATTTAAATTGGAACTGGTTGCAACCAGTATCTGATGATTTAAAAGCATACTGTAATCTGATGAATGTTTTTCAGATAGTAAATAGTCCTACTAGACCAAATTCAAAATGTCCTGAAAACTCATCATTACTTGATTTAATTATAACTAATGTCCCTCATAAATATTCCATGGCATCTGTCTTCACAAATGATATAAGTGACCACTGTGTAGTTGCTACGGTTAGGAATACAAAAATTCCCAAATCTAAACCATGTATTATTACTAAACACGATATGAAACATTTTAAGGAACAAGCTTTTTTACATGATTTATATAATTTTGATTGGGGAAAAATTAATCTTATTCCAGAAGTTGAAAGTGCATGGAATTATTTCTATGAAAGTTTTACTTGTTTTATAAATAAGCATACTTCCTTTAGAAAGTTTAGAGTTAAAGGCAGACATAATGTATGGTTTACCCCGAATTGTCAAATTTACTTCGAGAACGTAATTTAGCTTGGTCTAAAGCCAGAAGTACTAATCTAAAGGAAGACTGGTTGATTTTCACACAATTGCGTAATAAGTCTACTACTGCAATTAGAAAAGCTAAGGTTGACTACTTTCTTTTAGAAACTTCTAATAATCTAAATAATTTGAAAACTTTTTGGAAAAATATTAAGTGTCTCATTGGAAGTAATTCAAATTCAGATTTTCTGTCACGTATTATTAATGATTCATGTAAAATTGTGGATAAAGCTAAAATAATAGATTGTTTAAACGAACACTTTAGGGCTTTTCACACTTGAAATTGTTAACCCTGGGTTATCCTAAACCCCGGACAAACGGAATCCTGGGTTATGTGTATCCTGGGTTATCACACTGCTCATACTAAACCTGGAGTTAACTGTTAATCCTGGGTATTCATTAACAGACATTTCACACTGTACATTCCTAAACCCCGGGTTAACCGTCTTATTTGCATATTTTCAGTGTCACTGTCACTGATTGGACGAACAGCAGGCAACCTGTTTACACCATAGATATGTATACATACATATCTGTGGTTTACACGGCTTGTCCCGCGTGCCAGTTATTAAAAAAAAAATGTCGCCGCGTAGGTCTTTAGCCGTTTTAAGAATAATACCGTCTCCTCATCACTTCAGTTCACACGGTTTCCGTCTTTTGACATTTCTTTTACTTTTCTCTCACCGGCTGCTGTTTACACGGCGCGTGTTTCCTGTTATTGACGTGACACGAGCCTCGCTGCTCAAGTTCTGATTGGCTGTCTGTTGCCAAGCGTCCAGCAGCAACAAGCAAACACCGCTCCGTTTCACACTGAACAAACTTAGCACCGCAATGCGGGGTTAACACCGCAAATGCGGTGCTAACCCTGCTTCGGAGCAGGGTTTCATAACCCCAGGTTAAAAGCGGTGCTAACACCGCTTTCAAATTACAGGTGTAAAACGAGTCTTTACCCAGGGTTAAAAGCGGTGTTTAGAACGACGATAACCCGGGGTTAAGCGCAGTGTGAAAAGCCCTTTTGTGGCCACTGGTACATTCCATGAGTTTAATAATTTGACCCGTGATAATTCCTTAAATGTTAACTCTAGTGTAAATCAGTTTAAGGTAGACCAATTATTAGATTTTAGCCCAGTAACAGTTTCAGAGGTTAATAAGGCACTTAAATCTTTAGATAGTAGAAAACAGGCTGGTCCAGATAAGTTGGATCTACATTTCTTAAAGCTGGCAGCTGATTTTATTGTGCCACCACTAACTTATTTGTTTAATCTTTCTTTATTTACAAATGAAATTCCTTCTATCTGGAAACATGCTTATGTTCGACCACTATTTAAAGGGGGTGATCCAACTGTATTGAATAATTATAGGCCTATTTAGAAAATTGTCTATTTTATCAAAGGTTTTGGAATCACTTGTGAATGATCAATTAAAAGAGTTTCTATCTTCTAAAAATGCCTTATCAGTGTTCCAATCTGGTTTTAGGAAAAAACACAGTACATCCACAGCAATTATAAAAGTATTAAATTATTTAATGGTATCATTGGATAATAAAAACCATAGTGCTGCTCTTTTTATTGATTTATCTAAAGCTTTTGATTCCGTAGATCATGAAATTTTGAAGCAGAGGTTACTTAGTGTAAGTTTATCAGTAAATACTGTTGGATGGTTTGTTAATTACTTATCAGATAGATCTCAATGTATAAATATAGAGGGACTCACTTCTAGTACTCGGAATGTAAATATTGGCGTACCACAGGGATCGGTCCTTGGGCCATTATTATTTATTTTATATATTAATAATATTGTGAATAGTCTCGCACATTCAAGTTTTCACTTATACGCTGATGACATGGTGATTTACTCTTCTGCATCAACATTGGATCAGGCTCTGAGTCATCTTCAATCTGATTTTGATGCAGTTCAGCATACACTGAGCGATTTAAAACTTGTTTTAAATGCAGAGAAATCGAAACTTATGATTTTTACAAAAAGAAAGTCTGCACTTTCAAACTCATGCTCAATTACTACTCTTCAAGGTTTGGAAATTGAAGTAGTATCTAAGTATAAATACCTGGGATTTTTAATTGATGATCTTCTTTCTTTTGGGCCTCATATTCAGTAACTTGTGAGAAAATTAGAGTCGAAACTGGACCTTTTTTATTTTTTTTTAGAGTCAAGTATTGTCTTTCTTTTGAAGCAAGGAAGAGATTGGTTTTTGTCAGTGTTGGATTACTGTGATATCATATATATGCAGGCACCTAAGCATTGTTTACAGGCGTTGGAGTTTATCATGGAGCATTAAGGTTCATCACAAATTAAAAAACCCTTACTCATCATTGTTTATTGTACTCTCGGGTTGGATGGCCGGCGTTGTCATCCCGTAGACTTAAGCATTGGTACTTATATACAAGATCATTTTAGGTCTACTTTCTTCGTATTTACAGCAGAACATCTTTCAAAAAGGTGTAAAGAATTACGGACTTCGTTCACAAGACTATTATCTTTTAAGCATCCCTAAAGTTCGTACTAATACGGGTCAACGTGCATTTAGTTATGCTGCTCCATTTGATTGGAATCAATTGCAAGAAAAGTTATGCTTAAAAGAGTTGGTATCGCTAAATGATTTTAAATGTATTTTAAAGGATCTATTTGTAGAGTTACCTGCCTGTAAATGCTTTGAGTGATTTGTGTATGTTCTGTGTATGTAAACAAATGTATTTTTGTTATACGTGTAACTAAATGTGCTGCCTATCTTGGCCAGGACCCTCTTGTAAATGAGATTTTAAATCTCAAGAGTTTTTAATTCCTGGTTAAATAAAGGTTAATAAATAAATAAATAAATAAATATAATGAACAGTATATGATATAACTTAATGCAATCTAATCTCGATGAATAACATCAAGGAAAGTTGTACATTATTTCCTGCTATTCTGTTTCATTCAGAAATGTCACATTACAGAAGAAATGTATTATAACTGCTCTTTCATGTTCATGTAGTTAAACACATTGTACCATAAATATTTAAAAAGGATCAAAGTATCATAAGTACTAATAAAATTAATAAAAACTGTATAGACACTAATTAAAATGATTATTAAAAACACAATACAACGACTAAAATTTAACTAAAATTACACTTAGAAAATATAAAAATAAACTCTAATCTTAACAAAAACTATAGTAGTCTGTCAAAGATACTGCTGCATGCTTGCGCTGACACTCACGTCTAGTTTAGTGTAGTACTTTAGTGTGCCGTCCCTCAGCGACAGGACAAATCGTCTGTTGAGGAACTGTCCATTGTCCCGCCCCCTCTTCATTAGCATGCCGTCTCGCGTCTCTGCGATTGGTCAAACAAGCATGTCAATCATCAGGAAGGAAACAGAGAGCAAGTATTCTGAGATTCTCACACTCTCTCTCTCACACACACACACACACACACCGTCCTCATAGATCAGCTTCTTGCTGTCCTCCATGAACTCCTGCCTCTCGTACTTCGCCCGAATCCACTGCTCCTTCAGCACCCTGAAACACACACACACACACACTTGAATTTGTGGTTTATGGGGACTCTCCATAGGCGTAATGGTTTTTATACTGTACAAACTGTATTTTCTATTGACCTACACCAACCTTACACCTAAACCTACCCCTTACAGGGAACTACTGGCAATTTTTGAATTTCATAAAACACCGTTTAGTAGGGGTGGGCGATATGAGCTAAAATTCATATCACGATATTTTCCACTGTCCAGACGATATCAATATTATATCGCGATATGAGAAAAAAAAAAAAAAAAAAAAACTAGAATCACATTCTAGTAGACCTTAGTTAAATTACAGGCAAAATATGTATTTTAATCTTATATAACTAGAAAAAAGAAAAAAAAAAACATGATTTCAAGATCTAAGGCAAAAATAGAATGGTCTGACTTTAGATGTGTGAAATTATGCTACATAAGACACCTGCGCAAAAGAAAAACAGCAAATGGACTGAAAGATCATGCAAATTCACTCTCTGACAGCAGATAGTGCTTATGGCCTCATTTCACCGTTCCTTTGATTACCGCTGTAAATAAAGCTGTTCTGCGCTGCGCTTATGAACACGGAGGTACAAGAAAAAGAAAATGCCCTTCCCTTCAGATACTCATTCATATTAACCCCCTGCCCCCAATTCATTATTTGTATTTTTTTTCCTATATTTCGAGCATTGTGAACAGTGATCTTGCGCTGCCTGCTCCAGTATTTTCTCTCTTTGTGTCCGTGTTCTGCGTCTCTGTCCTGTGTTAACGGCCGTTTACAGACTTAGTAATATTACCACACAAATTACATTTTGGGAAATTATTGTAATCCAGTTTGTGTGCAGTTTGTGTTTGGAGCAAAAACTATCCAGTTCTGATTTACATCCGATCAAGCAGGGCATCTCTCTCTCTGATGACGCAGTAACGACCGCGGGGAAAAAATTCTTTGTCTGTCCATCCAATGAAATCCATGAATATGTAACGGTATCCACGGTATAGCAAGATCCATATCATGGCACAATGTAATACCAGTAGTCACATTAATACCGGTATAGCGCCTACCCCTACCGTTTGGTATGTTTTTTAAGCCTTTTGTTTTACGGGGACACAGGAAATGTTCTCATAAACCATGTTTACAGTGTAGTACCCATGTCATTATACACATTTGTGTCCTCATAAACCATATATACCAGTACACACACACACACACACAAACTGAAAAAAAAAAACTAATTAAACTTAAATAGTAATATTTTAAAAAGACAAAAAAACTATTATAAATAACAAAAGCATATAATCAAATGAATAAAAACTGGACTAAAATTAAACTGGAAATATAAAAATAAAAGCTAATTAATAATATTAATATAAATGATTGTGTAACAAGTGAAACATAAGTGACAGTTCTGTTCATATAACGGTTATCATTAACTAAAATTGAACCAATTAAAAACATCTTTGTAAACCGAAATAAGCTGAAATAAAATATAAATATTAGATGACAACTTAAACTAACAGAAATTTAGAAACATTTACTTGGTAACAAACTGAAATAAGTTAAAGTTGAAGAAATAAAATGACTAAAACTGAAATGAACAAACTAAAACTGAAATAAAAACAAATTAAACAATGATATTTAAAAAGATATTTAAAAATTAAACAAAAAAAGTTTTAGTTTGTGTTTTAGTTGTTTTATTTTAGTAAATGAGAACTAAAAATATAGAACTGAAAGCTAATTCTGAATATGAATATATAGTAGATATAATGTTATATATAGTGTAAAGATACTACATCGACACAGAGATATCCAGTTTACTAAGGGCCTCAAAGACAGATTTGCGTGATCTTCTGACTTTGTAAAGCCGGCCGATCAGCTAAATGAACTCAATTAAGTGGCCTGAAGTTGAAGTGACCCTGATCTCACCCTAAATATAACGCCTGCCAGAGCATCTGAGAGCCTGATATGATTATATTTCCATATGCGGCTGCGTGTTAATGTGATGTTAGATGTGGCGCGTTGCCATAGAAACTCACTGGCAGTCTCTGTGTGTGGGTTTGTAGTAGTAAACTGGAAGTGCAGCTTCATACACGGCGTTCATGGCGTCATTCCCTCGCTCAGACATGAACTACAAACACAGACATCAGCAAAGATTTACATGTTTAAAGAAACAGCTGGAACTGAAATCTCATGCTGTTTTAATGCAGCTCTTTTCTGTACAGTTCCAGATAGAAATAACATGAGCACCATAAACGTATCATAAAGGTTCATGTGACTCATATGCGCTATATATTCTTCAGAAGTCATGTGACGATTTGTTTGAGGAACAGACTGAAAATTAAGTTTTGAATGAAGTTCAGCTCGACAGTCACAGAAACTATAATTCAATTAAATTCAATTCAAGTTTATTTATATAGTGATTTTCACGATACAAATCGTTGCAAAGCAGCTTTACAGAAAATTTTAAATTTCTACATTATATTTAGGAGTAGGTTATTAGTGGTGACTATGACAGAAATGTACAGTAAAAAAATAAATAAATAAAATCATGCAGTTAGTTACAAATTACATGTTATCAAACTATAAACTGTTTTAATATGGAAAAGAGCTGCATGATTTTCCAAACTTTCTCCTTTTGTTCCTCCATGAAAAACAACACCAAACAGATCAGTGTTGTTATTATTAACTAGAACCAAAACTATTAATATACTTATAATAGTAATTATATTACTATAATTAATGTAATAGTATATAAATAATACAAAATAACACTGATACGTGTTTGAAGCAGCATGAAGAAAGGTCAATAATGACAGAGTGTGATTATTTTCTGAATAGAAATCTTAATGAACACCTGAACTTCTGAATCCTCCCAGCGTGAGAGTTGGAGCGATTTGACTTTTCCGAGGTTGGGAATACTGCGATGGACTCCGGAGCAGCCCAGACAGATGAAGACGCCTAGAGAACAGGAGCCCCATTCCGGATCTGAGAGAGAGAGAGAGAGAGAGAGAAATAATAAATAAAACAGCTATTAATATGGAAATTAGATATTAACTCATGAAGTGTCAGCATTCAGTCTGGCTCTTCTAGTCTGACACACAAAGATGTTTTCCCGGATAAATCCTGGTGCAAGAGTCAGTAAATGCTGTAAATGCAGGTCTGGCTGATGTTTTTGAGATTAGATGAACGGATCATCCTGTAATTATGAGATTACAGTGCTGTTACTGACACACAAAACTCAGACTCAGACATACACTTTAACTTTAAATGCAGACCTTGAGCCAAAAACTCATCACCAAACACCAATGACTCGTACATATGGGTACAGTCATTTTAGACACTTCCAAAACTGCTGCAACAGAGATGGAAATACAATTTTTAAATACATGAATTATGTTTCCATCTTTGTTGCCACAGTTTTGGAAGTGCCTTTTTCTGTTCTAAAGAAGGGGTGTCCCAATACGTTTGTCCATATAGTGTATGTACAAGTCATTGGTGTTTGGTGATGAGTTTTTGGCTCAAGATCTGCATTTAAAGTCACACCAGAGGTGTTCAGCTTGGATTAGGACTTGGCTTTCTGCAGACCAGTCAAGTTCTTCCACACTGACTAAATCAATCATTTCTTTTTGAACCTTGCCTTATACACAGAGGCATTGTCATGTTAGAATAGAAAAGGGTCCTGTCCAAACTGTTGCTTTAAAATTAGAAGCACACAATTCCCTAGAATATCATTATATGCTTAAACATTAAGATTTGTACTCATGGAAATTACTAAAGTAGTCAAATCTGTTCATTAGAAGGGGGTGACCCAATACTTTTGGCAATATAGTGTGTGTGTGCAGAGCTGGGTAATAAATTTATTTATAATAAGTAAGGAATAATTGACAACGGGCCTTTGGATTGTTTAATTAATAATTTATTGATTCTCCCTAATTCCTCTTTTTCATCTTTGAAATTTTCCTTTCCAACTCAGAAACTCAGAAAGTCTTCAGTTTTGTGGACATTCACACAGAGTTCAGTCATTAGTCAGCATTTGACCACTGGATTTACAAAAATTATTTCAGGTTTCAAAGAGTTTCAACATTGCATTAAATTAAGACGAACACATTAATTTTTATTTGAATTATCACTCAGTCAGTAATTTTACCATCTATTACTTTGGAAGGCATTTGTCTTTCACACACATCAACAAACACCTCTTTCCACTAATATATTTTTATTTGAAGTACCACTGAGATTTTAAAATAAATATTTTAATACTAAAGTATCACAATTGTATGTCCATGGTTCTCTGACTTTGGTTATGGTCACATGTAAACAAATAAAATATTTATTTTTTTCAGCAAGTGTTTTATTTTGAATCATTTTAAAATTATTTGTTTTAATTTATTTTTAGGATTTAATTAATTATCTTTTCATAAAACTCATAAAGCCTGACACAATATAATGTTTAATGCACCATGTTTTTGATTACAACAAATCAAATATATTTCCTTACTCTTTGTATTTTTATATCAATATGTTAGAAGATTGTCCTATTTAAACCAATGTGATAAATGAGATAGGTTAAAAGTAATGTAAAAGTAGTCTGATTATATTACCTAAAATGTGTAATGTAATGGATTACGTTACTAACTACAATTTTTGTTCTGAATACACTGTAAGAATATTAATGAATAATATAAATATATGCAAATCATAGCTCATTTGATAGCTTAAAGGAACAGTTCACCCAAAAGTGAAAATTCCCTCATGTTGTTCCAAACCTGTATGAACTGATGCTGACCACAAAATATGATATTTCTGAAGAATGTTTGCAACCAGACTGTTTAGGTTTCCACTGACTTTCATTCTATTCAATGATAAAAATAAATAAATAAATAAATAAATAAATACAATGAAAGTCAATGTAAACTGAAACTATTTTGGTGAGCAACATTCTTCAAACTATATCTTCCTTTGTCTTCAGGATCAGGTCATACAGGTTTGGAACGACATGAATGACACGTACATGATGACAGAATGTTTTTGTGGTCTTTTAAAGGGGTCATATGATGCAATTTCAAGTTTTCCTTTCTCTTTGGAGTGTTACAAGCTGTTTGTGCATAGATAAGATCCCTGAAGTTGCAAAGACTAAAGTCTCAAAACCAAAGAGATATTCTTTATAAAAGTTAAGACTTGTCCACGCCCCCTAAAACGGCTCATTCAGACACGCCCCACATGTCTATGTCACAGTGTGGGGAGATTTGCAAAACACCGCCCAAATGTGTAAGTAAAGAAAGAAGGCGGGACTTTTATTCTCGCTGTGGTATTGTTGCTGCCGCCGGCGTCATGTCCTGGAGACGCTGTGTTTCATTGTGAAAGTACTTTGTTTGGGCTTCCAAAAGAGGACACAACTAGAAATCAGTGGTTAAGTTGTATTTACAACACTGTTCCAGAACAGTTCAACCCAAATATTCGAGTGTGTGCATCGCATTTTAACGGAGGACTATTTCCTGAAGCTGGGAGTAGCTGCCAGCTGCTCAAAGACTGTTTCTATAAAGTGAGGCAATTCCAACTTTGCAAGGACAGTCTGGCGCTTCTGACTCACAGCCTGTAAGTATGTTTTCATATTTAAAGAATTTGCCACTGACTATTCAAATGCGAGTTTTGAGCTGTGTAGAGTAGTGCTTGTTGTTTGTCGTTTCTCTGATCACAAATGCAGACATAGTAATGTTTAAAAGACTGTATGAGTCATTATAACCAGTAATTATGTCCCCACTGGATGCAACAAATGCCTCGTTTGTAATGGGTTTTATTGTTTTTGTGTTGTCGTGCCGGGACATGGCATCACAATATGGTAAGGGGCATAACATTTCCGTCACACGCTTGAGGTATTCGGCCAATCACAACGCACTGGATAGCTGGCCAATCAGAGCACACCTCACTTCTCAGAACAATGAGCTTTGTAAAAATCAACGTGTTTCAGAAAGGCGGAGCATAGAGGAGCAACAATAATGTACAGTATGTACAAAATAACACATTGCATTACACCAAATACACAAAATAATGTTCTTTTTAGCAACGTAATATGACCCCTTTAAATCCTCATGACATCATGACCGTAAACTCTCCTTTACTGTAAAAACAATCAACTTGAACATGTGATTTAAATCAAGTAAAATCATGATATATTAAACATGATAATATGACAATAAATCTGAACCAAAGACTTTAGATATACAAAGACAGTGTATTACTTATTAATGGGATTAAATGTGCATTCATGCAACGTTTTAATTACTGTTATTACAAGAATACGACTTGTAAAAAGCATTCACATCCTTGTAGAACTCATAAACACAACTTGTAAACTGGGAATTTTCTGAGAGCTACAACTTATACTGCATATACTGCCTTCTGAATAAAAGAGCCAATCGCTGGTTGGTAAAGTCATGAGGTCACTGCATAGATATGTATATGTAGATTCCACATTTAGCTGCTCCAGACACATCAACACGTCTGCCATCTTAGAAATGGTCAAAACGACATCACTTGCAGTGAAAATCAATCCCTGCATCCCGATGTGCATCCTAAATAATATGTGAGATTAGTGTGTCCCAAAGCATAGTATGTTGAAGAGTCAAGTGTATGCCAAAAGTCCCTGGAGGGTCTACTATTTCTAGTACATTTTTGAAGTGTGGATCCGTGCACACTCTAACAGCTAGTATTACCCACAACCCATTGTGCTTTGGAGAAGGATTTGGTTAGAGGACTACAAACACGAAAAAAAGCATAAAAACTACAAACATGTCGGATGTGCACAAACAGCGGTTAATTAAAGAAGTTTAGATAAAGGGATTTGAATGACTAATAATCAATATTTCACCTGGTAAAAAAAAATATTTAATGTTATCTGTGTTATATTTCTTTTGCAAATTGGGATGCAGTAAATGAGTTTTCCAAGATGCCACAACACTGCAACCTCTGCTTTTAAAAACCGCTGAGATTTAAAGTTCCGGTGAAATGGGATAATCTTTCACAGGTGAGGATGTGTTTATTATGTGTTTATAAAGTCAACATTACAGGTTTTTAAACTTTTAAATGTTGTGTTAGCTAGTGGCTTTAGTTTATCAAAATCATCTGCTGAAGTCTATTGCACATATAGATATTCATAGATGCATATAACCACAGTTGCAGATGCACACTCAAGTTAGAGCTGCATGATTATGAAAAAAATCATAATTGTCGATTATTCCATTGAAATTGTAATTGTGCTTATTAATTATGATTATCACAATTTACATTGAATGATGTTCATACAATTGTTTGAAGCAGCTGCCATATTTTTAGATTAAAATAAACAAGCTGAAAACACTCTCCCTGAAAAACTTATTTTGCTTTTCTATAATAGTAGTTTCTCAAATGTCAAATATACATTGGATTGGTTTCTTCTTTAAATAAAAAAGGGGAAAAATGCATGGTATTATAATGTTATGCTAAAACAGAAATTAAAACAATGGAAACCCTTAAGATAACTTGAAGGAAAAAAAAAAAATCTTAAGTGTGCAGAATAACATAAGTGGACTTTAAACGATTTGAACGATTTCCTAATTGTGGCATCCGTAATTGTAATCGTGATTAGAAATTTGATTAAATGTGCAGCCCTATCTCAAGTGTTATTATTTATGAAGTATTATTATTATCATTCAGTTAATTAAGATGATTGCCAGTTTAAATGGTGACAGGATACACGTAACTAAATGACAGATGCAATTATGAGAGTAGTAGTGTGTCCCAAAGCTTGCCTATCTTCTGCTACACACTCAGAAGTATACACTTTTTCTTAACAACAACTACAACAACAAAAGTATATATTTTTAGGGAGTAGTATAAGTAGGTGAATTGGGACTCAGCTTTGGTCTTGCATGCCTGAAAATAGCCTGGAGGCATTACAAATGTGGCCGCCAAGTGAACAGACTTTCCTTAAAAGGCACTTTGGCTGAAAATGCCATGATAGAACGGCTCTTTCTGTATTTCTTAATGTGTTACAGTGGAAAATGTGGAGAAACAGACTTCCTGTTTCTTCATCAGTCTCCTCGACCGCTCCCACATCCCCTGTCTGTCTCTCTCTCTCTCTCTAGAAATATGTAGAAATCACACACAGCCACACCTTCAGTCTATTTCTGACCCCGTCTCCAGCAGCAGCTCCTGTCCAGACAAACTCAATCCTGAGTTTTGGACTATAATTTCTAAACTCCTAAGTGAATCATCCTGAATCAGAAGGAAAATATTCTGCTGTAGAGTTACTGAAATCAAACCCTGCCTTACATGAGTACACACACACACACAATGCGTATAAATAGTACGCCAAATACAAAAAGAAAATCGTGCTATCCATACGCAGAAATTGACTTTGGTGTGTATATGATACGCACGTGTTTGGCGTGCACATAATACGCAGTTTTCGCGTGCATATGACACGCATCTACACCACAAGCCTAATCCTACCCACTGCGTATCATATGCACGCCAAAGTCAATTTCTGCGTATAAATAGTACGCCTAATCGAAACACAAACTCGTGCTATTGACACGCACTTTCATGAGATCGGGTAGCCTGCCCTGAACCCATCATCAGGCCTGTCTCTCCTTCACACACTCCTGCAGTCTCTGATTACACAGGTATGTCTGGAAACGCATGCACGCGCTTCTTTTCAGATTTAAAACAGGGAATTTCCCATCTGACTTTATGAACTCTCAATAGCATCACGTTTAATAAAATAAGGTTGTAATATGTTGTATAAAACATCTCAATGCCAAGTCCCCAGAGTTCGTCGTGACGCGCAGTGTTTCAGGTGAGTCAGGTGAGTTATCCTCCGCTCGCGCAGGTTCGGTTCCGGTTGATCGGTGTAAAGAACAATAACTTACTGTCGGCGCCGCAGTCCGCGCAGCTGCCGTTCCCCGGTTTCTGCAGAACGTGTTTGAGGGTTCTGGCGGCTCGCTCGTTGTCCGTCATCGGTCCGGTGGAGCGGAGGATCGGTGTCTCCTCAGGAGGAGGCGCTAGGCTGATGGAGGTGTTTCAAACATTCGGAAGTGGAGCAGCAGAGCTTGTTCAGACTTGTTGTTCCGCATCAGAAACGCCACTGTGTGTGTGTGTGTGTGTGTGTGTGTGTGTGTGTGTGTTCCAGAGCGACATCACATCAAACATTGTGAACACTCAAACTCACAGGTTAAACATCTATTATTTACACACTACACCGATTATAAGGCAGAATTTACATATAAATAACACAAACGTATTGTACTCATAACCTACACCAACTTAAAGATTATATAGCTACACATAAACGAATTATTTATTTAACATGATATAATTATGAATATTAACAATACCCAAGAAGACCAAACCTGCCGAAATTGACAGAAAGAAAGAAAGGAAGGAAGGAAGGAAGGAAGGAATTGCTAAAACAAATACAATTAACATTTAATTAAATGTAGTTTTTCCCAATTTTTTTTTTTTTAATCCTTACTATTTATTTGTTTAATTTATTTAAATTAAAAAACCTGGTTTGTATTTAAAACATAGGCTATAGTATAATAGACTTGATGCCATTTTGGTTCAATTTAAACGGGGGGGGGGGGGGGGGGGGGGGGGAACTGAGATTAAGTTGAAACTGAGATCAACTTAATCATCCAATTAAGTTGATCTCAGTTTCATATAAACGTGCATGACTTATGTTTCCATTTATGCCTTTAGTGCACACTTTCATGCAAGGTTTATTAGAAAGCTAGGATATGGGAAAAAAAGTTAGAGCACAGGTGAAAAGGAAAGATTAATTTCATACAAAAATAAAATGCAAAGATTTTTTACATATATAATTGAAGGATTTAATAATCATACATGACTTACATGTTTCACTGTCACTGTCTGTCCACATGGTGGAGACAGATCACTGTCAATCAGTCGCTCTTCACTGAAACAGACGAGACAAGAATCTGATCAGCTCAAATAATCATTTGTATTGATCACAACAAAGATATACAGGAATATAGGAGGATATAGATGAATCTGCAGTCAGATTCCTCATAATTTATGAATTCAGAAGAATGTTTTGCTTTTACTATAATAGGTTCTCAGTGTGAACTCATTAACTTCATCTTCGCTGAAGAAGCTGCAGGTGGATCCGTGTGTTTGTGGTCTATGGATAAGTGAGATGAGTCGTCCTGTTTGACATCTGTTTGAGCGGCGTTTATTCTCAACGCATCACTTCTCATTCAGAGCATCAGTCCTCAGAGTTCAGCACAGATCTTCATCAGACTGACCGACCGCAGTGATACAGTAGATCAGATGTGTTGTGACTGTAACACTGTCTCCATGGCAACCCCAAATGATGCTGCCACAACGACCACCGAAACAGCACAAATAAATAAAGAGCTGAAGCAGGGAGCGCCAGGCTTCCTCAAGGATATTACAGCAGATCGAATGATAATGAATCAGACTCTCACTGCTCAGTCATCGTTTGTGCAGATGAACGCTGGCAGACTGAAGCGATTAAAGAAGTGACACGATCCATTAAGATCTGCTGTGTGTCCAGAGTGGTGACAGTTATGCTCATCATCAGCCTGACCTTACATCACATTTCATTAGTTTGTGTCAGACACCTGCAGTCTTCCTCTGAAATCACATTCATACAAATGATTCATTTACAGAGCCCGTGAAATACTGTTCATCTCTGCTGTTTGATTAGAATTCACAGACCAAAAAATTGTAATGGCTCGTCCTGCTCTACAGGTTTTACTATTCGCCTTTATGAGAATCTGCAGGGATGTGTAATGCTTTAATCAAGATGAAGAAAGTCTCGGTTCCCCTTAAGATTTTTCCTAATTTACGCAACCATCTCAGAGAGGCTTTGAGGAGCTGTAAAGCACTTTTTTTTTCTTTTTTTTTTTAAAGCTGCTTTGAAACAATGTATTGTGAAAAGTGCTATAATGAATAAACTGAATTGAGTTGATGACACAGAGATTCATCACAGACTCTATTCACACACAAACCTGCAGAAATCACATTTTATGACAGCTCAAGAGACCAGTTAATGTAAAAGTCCGTGAAAGTGATTTTGTGCCTCTTTGGGATGGCACAATAATGCGGCGTTCACTTGCAGAAAGCAAGTTTAATAGGGCACATAGGTCTGAAGTACTGAATTTAGGTAAAGGGTGCCAAAGGTGGTTTTGTAGGCAAACGTTAATGCCTTGAATTTTATGCGAGCCGCTATTGGTAGCCAGTGCAAATTGATGAACAGAGGTGTGATGTGCATTCTTTTCAGCTCATTAAAGATTAATCTTGCAGCGGCATTTAATTGTAGAGGTTTGATGGAATTAGCTGGAAGACCTGCCAAGAGAACATTGCAATAGTCAAGTCTGGACCTATGGAGTAATGATTGATGAGCCAAACTGGAAGGTGAAATTATGATGAAGTGATGGGTTTGCTGAAACTACAAGCAGTTCTGACTTAGCTAGGTTGAGTTGAAGGTTATGGTCCTTCATCCAGCAAGAAATGTCTGTTATACATGCTGAGATGCGAGCAGTTATCGTTGGATCATCAGAATGGAATGAGAGGTAGAGTTGAGTGTCATCAGCATAGCAGTGATATGAAAAGCCATGTTTCTGAATGACAGAACCTAGTGATGCCATGTAGACAGAGAAGAGAAGTGGTCCAAGGACTGAGCCCTGAGGCACCCCAGTAGCTAGATGTTGCGACATGGATACTTCACCTCTCCAAGATGCCTTGAAGGATCTATCTGAGAGGTAAGACTCAAACCACTGGAGTGCGGTTCCTGAGATGCCCTTTCTCAATAGGGTTGACAGGAGGATCTGGTGGTTGACTGTATCAAAAGCAGCGGATAGATCCAGCAAGATAAGTAATGAAGACTTGGAAGCCGCTCTTGCAAGTCATAGGGCTTCAACAACTGAGAGCAATACAGTTTCAGTCGAATGTCCACTTCTGAAGCCAGATTAGTTGCTGTCAAGGAGGTTGTTCTGTGTGAGAAAGGCAGAGATTTGGTTGAACACAACTCGTTCAAGTGTTTTTGCAATTTAAGGTAGAAGGGAAACTGGTCTATAGTTCCCTAAAAGAGTGGGGTTAAGAGTGGGTTTCTTAAGAAGTGGGGTTATACGAGCCTGTTTAAATGAGGGAAAAACTCCAGTGTGAAGGGAGTTATTAATGATTTGAATGAGTGCAGGTACAACTGCAGGAGAAATGGCTTGAAGGAGATGGGATGGAATAGGATCAAGCGGGCAAGTAGTAGGATGACACTGGAAAGGATGAGTTTAGAGACTTCTGCCTCAGAGAGTGGAGAGTAGGATGTGAACGAGTGTAAGATGTGGTAAGATGTGTTTGACAGTTTGTGGTGTGGAGAATTGTGCAGTGAGGTTAATAATTTTATTAATGAAGAACGTCAGCTCAAGTCGTCAGCTGTTAGAGTTGATGAAGGAGGGGGAGGGGGAGGAGAATGTTTTAAAAAGCATGCGAGAGTTAGGCGAATTGTTAATTTTGTCATGATAGTATGTTCTTTTAGCAGTAGAGACATTAGCAGAAAAGTCAGAGAGGAATGATCGATATAAATTAAGGTCAGTAGGATTTTGTGATTTGTGCCATATCCTCTCTGCAGCCCTGAGCTTAGAACGATGTTCGCGGAGAACGTCAGATAGCCAAGGGGCAGAAGGGGTGGTACGGGCTGGCCTGGAAGATAAGGGGCAGAAAGTATCTAAACAAGATGTCAGAGTGGAACAGAAAGTATCAGTAACACTGTTAGCATCAAGAGATGATAACTGTATAGAGGGAGGAAGCGAAGATGAAACCATAGCAGATAACCGGGAGGGTGAGAGTGAGCGTAAGTTACGTTGAAAAGTGACATGTGGAGGGGTATGTGTTGTGTCAGGAATCATGTCGAGGTTAAGAGTGAGGAGGAAGTGATCCGAGGTGTGCAGTGGAGTAACCAGCACATGATCAGTGGAGCAGTGTCGTGTGTAAATAAGGTCCAGTTGGTTGCCTGATTTGTGAGTAGCTGTAGTTAACACTCTCTTGAGATCAAAAGAGGCAAGCAGAGTGTTGAAGTCTGCAGCTTGAGGTTTATTGAGGTGGATGTTGAAGTCTCCAAGTATAACTAAGGGAGTACCATCCTCAGGAAAGGTTGAGAGCAACATATCTAATTCTTCCACGAAGTTACCTAGTGGTCCTGGAGGTCGATAAACAACTACAAAATGGATTTTTAGAGGGTAGGTAATAGTAACCGAATGTGATTTAAAGGAGCTGTTGATACACAGAGATGGTAAAGGAGTAAATTTCCAATTATTAGAAATGAGCAGACCAGTTCCTCCACCTCTTCTAGTCAAACGGGGGGTGTGGGAAAAGGAGAAATTATTGGAGAGTGCTGCAGGTGTAGCATTGTCCTCTGGTTTGATCCAAGTCTCTGTCAGGGCCATGAGGTTTAGCCTTGAATGACTAGTAATGAAAGTAATGAAATCAGCTTTGTTGACAGCAGACTGACAATTCCAGAGACCAATAGAAAAAGAAAGTACTGTGTTAGCAGACATAGGCAAAGTGTGCAGGTTGTTAGGATTGTGCTGCCTACAGTGTGTGATGTGAGATATATACAGTCAGGTCCATAAATATTGGGACATCGACACAATTCTAATATTTTTGGCTCTGTACACCAACACAATGAATTTCAAATGAAACAAGATGTGCTTTAACTGCAGACTGTCAGCTTTAATTTGAGGGTGTTTACATCCAAATCAGGTGAACGGTGTAGGAATTACAACAGTTTGCATATGCGCCTCCCACTTGTTAAGGGACCAAAAGTAATGGGACAATTGGCTTCTCAGCTGTTCCATGGCCAGGTGTGTGTTATTCCCTCATTATCCCAATTACAATGAGCAGATAAAAGGTCCAAAGTTCATTTCACGTGTGCTATTTGCATTTGGAATCTGTTGCTGTCAACTGTCAAGATGAGATCCAAAGAGCTGTCACTATCAGTGAAGCAAGCCATCATTAGGCTGAAAAAACAAAACAAACCCATCAGAGAGATAGCAAAAACATTAGGCGTGGCCAAAACAACTGTTTGGAACATTCTTAAAAAGAAGGAACGCACCGTTGAGCTCAGCAACACCAAAAGACCCGGAAGACCACGGGAAACAACTGTGGTGGATGACCGAAGAATTCTTTCCCTGGTGAAGAAAACACCCTTCACAACAGTTGGCCAGATCAAGAACACTCTCCAGGAGGCAGGTGTATGTGTGTCAAAGTCAACAATCAAGAGAAGACTTCACCAGAGTGAATACAGAGGGTTCACCACAAGATGTAAACCATTGGTGAGCCTCAAAAACAGGAAGGCCAGATTAGAGTTTGCCAAACGACATCTAAAAAAGCCTTCACAGTTCTGGAACAACATCCTATGGACAGATGAGACCAAGATCAACTTGTACCAGAGTGATGGGAAGAGAAGAGTATGGAGAAGGAAAGGAACTGCTCATGATCCTAAGCATACCACCTCATCAGTGGAGCATGGTGGTGGTAGTGTCGTGGCGTGGGCATGTATGGCTGCCAGTGGAACTGGTTCTCTTGTATTTATTGATGATGTGACTGCTGACAAAAGCAGCAGGATGAATTCTGAAGTGTTTCGGGCAATATTATCTGCTCATATTCAGCTAAATGCTTCAGAACTCTTTGGAGGGCGCTTCACAGTGCAGATGGACAATGACCCAAAGCATACAGCAAAAGCAACCAAAGAGTTTTTGAAGGGAAAGAAGTGGACTGTTATGCAATGGCCAAGTCAATCACCTGACCTGAATCCAATTGAGCATGCATTTCACTTGCTGAAGACAAAACTGAAGGGAAAATGCCCCAAGAACAAGCAGGAACTGAAGACGGTTGCAGTAGAGGCCTGGCAGACCATCACCAGGGATGAAACCCAGCGTCTGGTGATGTCTATGCATTCCAGACTTCAGGCTGTAATTGACTGCAAAGGATTTGCAACCAAGTATTAAAAAGTGAAAGTTTGATTTATGATTATTATTCTGTCCCATTACTTTTGGTCCCTTAACAAGTGGGAGGCACATATGCAAACTGTTGTAATTCCTACACCGTTCACCTGATTTGGATGTAAATACCCTCAAATTAAAGCTGACAGTCTGCAGTTAAAGCACGTCTTGTTTGTTTCATTTGAAATCCATTGTGGTGGTGTATAGAGCCAAAAATGTTAGAATTGTGTCGATGTCCCAATATTTATGGACCTGACTGTATATAAATATATAAACATATTTTTTCATAAATATATACATGCATGTGTTTGTATTTATATATACATAATAAATATACACAGCACACACATATATATTATATAAACAAAAAACTTTTATTTTGGATGCGATTAATTGCGATTAATCGTTTTACAGCACTAAATTGAATATATGAAGTAAATTGCCATACTGGGAACCTGTCTGTGGGGGGAAATACTATATGAAATAATGTTTTGTATTTAAAACATACAATATAATAGACTGTTTAATGACTTTTTGTTGAAGATAAACATTAAATTAAACAAAAATGCATGACAATTTGCTACAACCTGAAAATTTATGATTGCTATATGCTTATGATGCTATTGTGTATTTTTTTTCTTTTGCTTTTAGAGCAAAAGGGAATGACGAAAATTATTATTTAACAAGTATTTGTTGAAGTTTCTGTTCACCACTTTTGAAGCTCACTCAACTATGACGACTTCTGCTTATGAGAAGGCAGGACATATGAAAATGGTTAATAGGAGCGCAGTAATCTCAGCTGCATTTAACACATTGTACCATGTTTAAAATACAGTCCATTATATTCCACCCAAAATTAATGCAAAAAAAAAAAAAAAAAATGATTTAGCAGATTTAGATTGAGTTACTCACAGAAAGGAACCTGAACCACAAAGCAAACAGAGGAAGAAATTCAGCAATCTGAAAACAAGTAAAACGTGAAAAAATCAGATTGAGGAAGAACTGATGAATAGAAAGAGAAAGAGGAGGAGAAGAGGCCATGAGCTGCTCCTTCAAGAAATCACCACATTAACCAGCAGCTTAACATCCTGACCTTTAGATAATAAAGCTGCACATTTCACTGTAATTCATCATTACTTATCAGCTGAAGACACACACACACACACACACACACACACACACACACACCTATCTGAAGCTTCTCTCTGGATGTGCTTTCTTTGTTTCTTGGATTCAGTTTGGCTTCATGATGTCCAAAGATCTCTTTGATCTTCTCAGATAAAAATTCCATTATACTGAAACATCCTGCAACTTAAAGAAGGTAAACCTTCCTCCTCAGCCTATAAGGAGCACATGCACTCTCAAAAATTAAAGTTTTAAAAGTGGGTTTTCACAGTGAAGCCATATAGAAGAACAATTTTTGGTTCCCTAAAGAACCTTTCAGTGATCAGTTCTTAAAAGAACCATGTTTTTCTTAGTTTGAAGGCCATTTTATTAATCTGAAGAAACTTTTTCCACTATAAAGAGCCATTCATGGAATAGAAAGATTGCATGGATGTTAACAGTTCTTCATGGAACCATCAATGCCAATACAGAACCTCTTTATTTTTTGGAGTGTATTGACATGCACTAAACCGCAAAAAGGACTTGTTCTGAACTTCTGCAGCTTTCTGATGTCACACAGATGAACATCAACACACGGCCGTCCACATTTACACATCAGCGATCAGAAACCTGGTCCATGCAGTTAAACTGAGGTCCTGAGGACAGATATTATTCCTGACCAGCAGAAGAACTAACAATAAATGTGTAAAAAGCGTGAGCTGTTCTTCAAGATGTTCAGCGTTTGCTGCTTTACACTTTAAAAGTTAATGAAGGATTTGGGAGTGAATTCTCTCATAATCCCCGTCAAAATCTTTCTCTTCAGCGTGGCTGTGGATTGTCTCTTGTGCCGGTGGTAAAGGCTGTAACAGGCAGATTTAGTCTCAGCTGTTAGCATACGGCCGTAATCTGCTCCGGCTGCGCTCTGTAATCCTAACGGCCGTTTGCCGGCATGGTGGAGGCGTTTGATGTGACTCGGAGGGAGGCTGCGGTGCCCGTCTGTTTCAGCGCCGCACTGAAACCGTGCCCAACGTTCACGCCACGAGCCGCTCTGGGCACAAACACACACACACACACACAACCATGTATAGCTAGCTATCTTTGTGAGGACATACATTGACACAATGCAATCTCTAGCTCCTTACCCTAAACCTGCCCATCAGAACTAAGTGCCTCACCCAAACCCTTACTCTAAACCTAACCTTTACCCAATTATAACCTGACCCCTAAAACCAAGTCTTGACCATCAAACAGGCCTTTAAAGGGCTCTCAGAAAGTTAGGACCGTCCAAAATGTCTTCACTTTACAAGCTTGTCCTCACTGTGATGGTTTAAATCTCAAACTGGCCCTCATAAAGCCACACACACACACACACACTCTCTCTCTCTCTCTCTCTGTCTCTCTCTCTCTCTCTCACACACACAGTTTTCTTTTTATTTATTATATAATTTAAAAAAAACCTTGCTTCGTGTACTGTGTTAATCTAATTGAGACTTGTTATAGCACTTGCATATCATTGCTCTTTTGTTGGTTTTGATTGCTTCCATTGTCCTCATTTGTAAGTTGCTTTAGATAAACGCATCTGCTAAACGATTAAATGTAAATGTAAACTAGTGTTACCAAAAATGTATGTGTATTAGTGAATGAAAGGGTTGTTTTCAATAGAATACATGGGTTATTCTTATAAAATCAGATAAATTTCACCTCAAAACTCAAGTCGTTTTCATATTTTCATTTATAAAGAAAGTCTATTTTAGGAGCATTAAGACTGTTTGCATTACTTTGAAAAGTTCAGGTATATTTTTGTGTATGTTTTCCCATTACTGTATTACAGTAATAAAAACTATCCTGTTCAGAGGCAATTAAAATAAAATAAAATAAAATAAAATCAACATAAATTAAGAGTAATACAGCATATACAATCATAATGCATAAACATAAACTACACTGCTGTTTCGAAACATGATGATTTTTAATGTTTTTAAAAATGCTCACCAAGGCTGCATTTATTTGATAAAAATACAGTATAATTTATGAAATATTATTACAATTTAAATGAGCTGTTTTCTATGTGAATATCTGTTAAACTCTAATTTATTTCTGTGATGTGCAGCTGAATTTTCAGCATCATTACTCCAGTCTTCAGTGTCACATGATCCTTCAGAAATAATTCTAATATGCTGATTTGCTGATCATTTCTGATCATTATCAATGTTGAAAATAGTTGTGCTGCACAATATTTTTGTGGAAACCTTGATACATTTTATTTTTCAGGATTCACAGATGAATAGAAAGTTCAAAAGAACAGCATTTATTTGAAATATAAATCTTTTGTAACATTATAAATGTCTTTACTGTCACATCTCATCAATTTAATGCATCCTTGATGAATAAAAGTATTAATTTCTCTCAAAAGTATAGATATATCTAACTGAGCGCCAGCAGCAGCGACTCTCAGTGTTTCAGTGTGTCGTTGAGCTCATGTGGTGCTGCTGATTATCGTCTCTCTGCTGTTGTAATATTTCATATGATTCTTTCTCTGCTCAGTCCTGATACCAAACTGTGCGTTTGAGCAGCGGCCGCATTAATATTGATGAGGGGAAACTCTCCAGCATCGCTCACAGCTGCACTGCTGCCAGCTGAAATCCATCATTGCATGTCACAATCTCACCTGAAACCACAGAAACCAGACGCCGCGTTTAAGAGCTCGACGAGAGACCAAGACAAAGACAGTTAGTCAAAGACTCAGAGTGACACAATTACACCACTAAACTTTAACTGCGAACCGTGAACTGCATTTTATTGAGTTTAGCTTTTGTGTCTGCTGACGTTTATGCATGACGGATCAGAGGAGGAGATAGAATTTAAAAAAGAGGATTCTGGGTAGTTATCAGTCTTCACTATAATAAGGGTTTCTGTCACGCTCTGCACAGTGGTGCTGACTCAAAACAAGAGATGGACTGTAACCCTTCATGAGGAGGATGAGGATGATGATGGAGAGTGTGTTCACTTTATATTCAGTGAGGCATGAGATTCACACACCAGCATTTAAAGCTCATAAATTGGTGCACTGGTGTCACTTTTCATATGTCTGCTATTGCAGTGTTATAAAAGCATTAAAAGAGTCATGAAATGGAGAATCAAAAGGTTCTTGATATTTAGAGTTTGCGCTCCAATGTGAGTGTTGCGTCTTTTATAACACGACCAGTTATAATATAGTTAAAACTGAAAATGTAGCAATTAAGCAAGCAAAAGCCATTTCCACACTGAAACAGACTGTTGCGATTGTTGTGGTTGTGCTGTTTTAAACATATTCAACTATCACAGCGATTGGCATCTCAACTACCAAAACACATGACATGCTGTAAAGGAGGGCGTGGCTACAGTGTGATGAAGTCAGCCAATCACAACAGTGGGCGTTTACTTCTGTTTCTGTGAGAGGAAACACCCCTTTAAACTGAGTGTTTTTCACAGAGAGTGAAAATAAGGACAGAAAATGAACATTTTTACAAACACTGGACCTTCTCTGGTACAAAAATAAAAAACTTTGCCAATTTTATAAACTAACCTCAAGAAACATCTGAAACTGCACTTCCATGGCCACATGGCCGTATATATTTCACCCAGAAATCATTGTTCTGTCATTATTTACTCTCCCTTATGTCATTCCTAACCTGCTTGACTATCTTCTGTGAAAATATCTATGTAGTGGAAGTCAACTGTCACCAAAATTTATTCAAAATTCTATAAAATATTTTCATGTGTGTTTTGCAAAAGAAAAATCATACAGGTTTGGACTATTGCTTTACGGTACTTCAGAGCTACAGCGGTATTGACCACAGTTAAAACACAGCCTCTCATGACTGCTCTGATAAATCACCTCAGCTTTCACACATATTATCCTCAAACATATATTCTGTTTCTTCAGTGTTTGTTTTTTTCACTGGAATCCGGGTCACATGCGACAGAGATCCATCACCAGAGATTTGAAACTCTTCTTCATGCTCTTCCAAAAGTAATCCAGAAAACATCTCATCTTTCCCATAATAACTAGGTCACTAACTACTCATATCACCAGATGAGTGCATATCTACAATATGTTATTGTTTGACATCCAATTATTGCAGAAATTACACAGCCAAGTTTAGGCTGTTCTGTGCCTGCTTAAAATTCTGTTTAAAGATGTAATGCTGCATAAAAGCCAGACTAAATTAAGCCTGCTCTGAGCCACCTCAGCAACTAATATCAAAGCATACTGTTGTATTTAATGTGTAAATGCATTAAACAGTCTGTGTAAATACACCTAAATGGCGCTTCAGAAGGGCTTCTGTGCCATTTTTGCAGTGTAAATTTGGCATCAGTTTCTCAAGAAAGAAATTCAAGGACAAATGCAATTCATATCAAACTAAAACACAAAAATGACCTTCACGTGTTTCATCATGAAACTGATCTGACAGCACATTCACACACTGAACACACATTAACATTCCCCTGAGAGTCACAGGACGGATCATGAGGATTTCCCACTGAATACTGCGGGAAAACACATCTGACCCTCCCAAACTATTTCAATTACTGAGGCTAAAATCAACAACGGCCCGAGACACTTTTCAATTTCACACTCAGCAAACAGCCGCCGGCGGCCTGTCCTGAGATTTAACTGCACAACAACAAAGGCGGATTCTGGTTTGTTTTTACTCAAATGCTGACAGATAAATTGTGGAGTGTTTTGGGAAGAAAAGCAGGCTTTTGTTCAGACCCAGTTATCAGGATCAGTGAACAACACGATTCACAGCGATCCGAACACAATTAATATCCTGAGCGTCTGCCTCATGTAATCAATACTCATTCCATCACACATAAACAAACGCCAACACGACCGACATCATTAGAGCAGCAGAGGACGGATGAAGGTGATTTAAGCAGAATAATCCAGAAAAAAATAAAATAAAATTGAAACCATCACAGCCAGTGCACAAGGAAATGGGGAAATGAGCAATTATTACATTAAAGGAATCGTTCCAGTCCGGGATGCTGATTGGTCAATAGATCATCCCATAAATTCTGAAATACACTAATGTTAAAAAGTTGGGGTTGTTTTGAAAGAAGAAATTAATATTTTTACTTATCAGTGACACGTTACATTGATTAAAAGTGACATTAAAGACATTTATAATGTTACAAAAGATTTCTATTTTAAATAAATGCTGTTCTTTTGAACTTTCTGTAAATCCTGAAAAATAAAAAAATGTATCAGTTTCCACAGAAATATTCAGAATTGTAAATGTGCAGTGAATTCTGACACGGAAGAAAATAAATTGTTGAATAAAGTCGTTATTTTGATTTCTTTGCTCTCAAAAAGTATTCTTGTAGCTTCATAAAATTACGGTTTGAACCACTGATGTCACATGGACTATTTTATCGATGTCCATGGTAGTTTGCATTGCTGTCTAAGGAGGATCAGAAAGCTAATCAAAAACATCTTAATTTGTGTTCTAAAGATGAACAAAGGTCTTATGGGTTTGGAACGACACGAGGATGAGTAATTAAAGCTGCAGTCTGTACGTTTTGCCTCTATGTCTCCATGTATGTTTGAAACCTGCAATTGCAGTTATATGCGGAATTATCTTCTTTAGGTGGGTTGTGCATCGGCTCGGCTCCAGCGCGGATGAATCTAATGTTTTGAGGTGAATGTGTAGATATTCACTGTACTTCAGAACAACAGATTCAAGCCTAAATCTTGGGAAGGATAACCCAAATAAAAATTTTCACCAGATGTCATCTGAACAAGTATGTTACATGTCTGCCACTTTTGTTCTGACCAACTGATAAAAAAAAAAAAAAAAAAAAAAAGCATTAGGACACATCGCGCTACAAATGGTGATTAACTCTAACGATCGCTTAGCTCATATCACATCAAACCATGCAAATTATTATTATTAGTGTTGTCAAACGATTAATCGCAATTAATCACATTAAAAGTAAAAGTTTTTGCTTACATAATATATGTGTGTGTACTGTGTATATTTATTATGTAGCCTATATATAAATACACACACACAGTATATATTTTGAAAATATTTGTATGCATTTACACGTATATATTTATATTCTTATGATTTATATTATTTATAAATATATTTAATATATAGACAACATTTTCTGAAATATATACATGCATGTGTGTGTATTTATATACACATAATAAATATGCACAGCACACACACATTTTATGTAAACAAAAACTTTTATTTTGGATGCGATTAATCGTTTGGCAGCACTAATTATTATTGTTTTACTTTGTTCTCAAAATGTTAATGTTAACAAACATCAGCATTGTGTGACTATGTGTATGTAGTGTGTATTAGCATTGCCTGTAGACTACTGGTGACTACAGATGAATCTCCAGTTGTCACTGATGATTGTCTTATGGAACTTTCTGGATTACAATCTGCCATCAAAATGATAAATTTAATTATTCCAGCTACTGTGAGAAAAGGCTATGAATGATCTGCCACCTGCAGGATCCTCACATACAATATAGCCGACTATCCAGGACTCTTTCTTTAGTCTGAACAGTGACAAGCTTGTATTTCCCTACCAGTACCCCTCAAATTACCAAACATTATTAAAAGCTTACCATTGTGAACCGGGCTAAGGTAAGGAGATAGTTTTGAACACTGGCCAGTTATGTACTTGCCCCAAAAATGTATTTTGGATCATTTTTAACCAAAAAAAGATACTGACTGCAGCTTTAATGACATAATTTTTATTTCTGGGTGAACAATCCATTTAAGTTGCATCCACAATACTTCACTGCTTAAATAAAAGCTAAAATCACTTTAAGGATGTCAACAATAGAGTCAGAATGACTGACAGTATGAATGATCATCTGAAGCTCAGAGAATCCACTGCTGACACACATGAGCAGAAACACGCGTGTGGACGCAGTAAAACACTGAACTGAACAAATGAGTCAGGTTCATTCGGATCACTCATCCGTGCTGCTGAAGCATCATGAAATATTTCTTGAAGTGTCATTCTTGTGCTGTGGCGCTTTGGTGTGTGTGTGTGTGTGTGTGTGTGTGTGTGTGTGTGTGTGTGAGTGCGAGTCTCTGTGTGTGTGTGTGTGTGTGAGTGCGAGTCTCTGTGTGTGTGTGTGTGTGTGTGTGTGTGTGTGAGTGAGTGTGAATCAGAGCGGCATTGGTGGGAATGTTTGTGTGAGGAAACCTTTGAGTCTCAGCCAACACACGCGGCCTCTGATTGAGCGACTCCACCAGGACCAGAATACACACCTACACACACACACACACACACAGATCCAACACAACCCACAATCTGCTGCTCAAACAGACGGGACGCGAGCTGACAGCACGAGGAAAGCTGATGATGTTGGTGTGTGATTGTATTTGTGCGTCGACGGCTGACAGTGACAACAAGCAAATAACGACACGCTCCTGAGAGAAACTGACAGCAAATCAAAGAGATTTTCTTTGTGTTTCTTTCTTTTATCAGAGACTGACACGACACGCTCTCAACTGACTCACAACATGCATATCAATCACTCATCTAGAAGCACGCACACACACACACACACACACACA
>CM077236.1:926369-1023869 GCA_039654775.1 Spinibarbus caldwelli | reverse complement strand
ATGTTAATTGGTGTGCACATGCATGTACATCTACATGTATGCTATGGGATCTTCTGCCAATCTGCTGGAAGATAAAACGTGATGAAAATGGTCAGACCAACTGCAACATTGTTGTCTAGGTGGGCAGCACACTGGGTTTAGGATCAGATCTCATGTTTCTGCTTCTACCATCAATATACTAGAAACACAGAACATCCAAAAACAAACCATACAAGATCCTCAATCCATCCTGTAGTCCAGCATTCAGTGCATGTCGTGGTTTGGGCTTGAGATGTTTCCTCAGTCAAGTCAATATTCTTAACTACCATCACACATTTATAAACTCGCCCTGCAGCTCTATTGATCTGTGGGCGGCTGCTAAAACTCGATCCTCCCACATAAAAATGAATCGAAAGACGCCGTTCTAACGCCACACTCACGTCACGTCAGAATTACTGCACGAGATCTGAACCCCGACACAGAAATGATGTGCTTCTAAAGCAACGATGTGTTTAATGATGTTTAATTTGTGTCTTTAGCTCATTTTCAGACGTTTAAACTGTCCTGCATTAAAGAAAATATCAATAGAGAACCAGAGGTGAATTAACTTTCTGGGTTTTGACATCACTGCTGCAGCACTCTATACTGTAGGTATCAAATTACCTTTTACTGCCAAAACCACTGCCGTTATGGTTTTTACTCAAGTCAGATCTTCCATAATTTGCCAGTTTCCTGCAAAAAGTCCATCCAGTGCATCAGAATACGCCTATTTTCCTACTGTAAAACAGTATCTGAAATGAGTAGTATGGTAAAATTCGTAAACAGTAGGCAAAAAGTACCTGGATGACCTTCTGCTAGTTGACTCTTTACTATCCCATGAGGCCACGGCAGAGTAATTTTGAATGGCACTAAAGCCACACCATGCTGGTTTCATCTGGACAGAGGAGAGCTGGCCCCCAACTGAGCCTGGTTTCTCCCAAGGTTTTTTCTCCATTCTTTCACTGATGGAGTTTTGGTTTCTTGCCACTGTCACCTTTGGCTTGCTTAGCTTCAGATGCTTGACTGATTGCACAGACACTATTGGAAGAGAGCTAAACTGGATGATGACATCTTTGCCATTGTCCTCTTGCATTGCTGACAGACTATTTTCCTGTTGACACTGTAAAGCTGCTTTGACACAATCAGTATTGTATAAAGCGCTATATAAATAAAGGTGACTTGACTTAAAGCAACGCAACTGACGCCATAGGTCACATATAACATGAAGCCAGAACATAGAACACAGAAAGTACATATTTCTCATCAAATGTAGTACTTAGACACTATCAGATTTCAGATGCACTTCTTGTCTTGTTCAGTTTTTTTGTCTCATTTCCCAGTACAAGCATCAAAACATCCTTGGGGAAAACATTACAACCTAAATTTAGTCAAGTTTATGCTTTAAACAAGACAATTTGCCAACAATTTTCTCTGAGAAAAAAAAGGCATATCCTCCACAGTGTTTCAAGATGCTTTTAGAAGAAAATGACTTTTTCAACCACAGTACTCATAACGGCAGTAATTTCGACATGACATGAACGCAGCACTGTACGGCACCTTTCTGCATTGAACATGTCACATGCTACACGCCCGGTGTCACCTAAAGATCGCTACACACTCCGGCTGGTGAGGTTCTTAGTCTGTTTTTGTCTATGAATGAATGTACTCAGTTCCAGAACATTCTACGCTACTCCATGACTACTGCAGCTCCTCCGAGGCGTCCAGTGTAATGCCCTGAAGAAGAAAAGACACTGTGTTGCTCTGGCTGTGAGCTTCAGCTGGTCAGTAGCACAACAGAAAACAGGTTTGTGTCATTTGAGATAAACATGGAGACAGGTTCACGGAAGAGACCAAACACTGTCCCATACCTGGACCAAACCACGCATTTCATCTGTTCTTACGGCAGCCAGAACCCACAGTCTGGCTGCACGTCTTGGCGCGAACGGGGGATGCATCCCTCTCAGTTTCATCACCTGTTGCTTCAGTCCAGGGATTGAATCCGTACAGGCACCTCCCATCTTTATTCCGGACTGCTAGGCTCCCCTGTACTAAACTCCCAGTGCTGTTGCACTTCTTGGCCAGCGGCGGTGCCAGCGAATCTGGCGGGTGCAGAGACGTCAAAGAGAAGCTACTCAGATTATCCGATAACTGTTCCGGATTACTAGGTCCTCCAGCCCTAACCCCGGATCCAGTGTCCTCATCGGAGGGTTCCTGTCGGATCCAGTTAGGGTTTGTGCAGTCACTGTATCTGCTCCGATTCCTGTGGCGCCCCCTGGTGGCCTGGAGGTTGAACAGAGTCTGTGGAGTGTGAGATCTCTGGCTGAGTTCTGGAGGAGGGACGTAGGTTCGGCAGATCAAGTGTAGCGTAGGGTCTCCTGACGGGGAGACACCCTCCTCCAGCATAGTCTGCAGGCTGCTCACCGAACTGCCCGTGGCCAGCGAGGAGTTACTGTGGGACGTCTGCAACAAGAAACCACAAGAGAGTCAAGAAAGAGAAGCAAACCTGGATCTGGACATGAGAGGGCTTAGTGACCCAGATCTGTAACTGCAAATTTTCTGTCTGCTACTGCACAGAAAATTGGCAAAAACTGATTGGTGGGGTTTACCCAGCCTACAGGAGTCAAGGGTGCACAAGTCCACCTGGAAATCAGGTTTACACAAGTGTGCCGCACAAATACTGAAAAATCAAGCCAAAACATTTTGATCGCCCCAAGTATCTGGACCCAGTTTAGGTCATAAATGTAATCTAATGGCATGTGAGACACACTAAATAATCAAATTACACTTCAAATAATTTTTTCCCAAAGATGGTTTCCATCATTTTAGGTAGTTCTTAGCATGGTGATGTATGTTCAAGTGTTCGTTTTTCGAATAAGTTTGATTTTAGTTAGTTATTTGATGCTATAAAAACGGGCTGTGGTGTCATGATTTTGAGCTTGCAATTGGGTGGGACTTTGATACCGCGGCTCCACCTCACGATCACTACTGCACAGACTCTGGCTCCAAATGAATCACTACTGCACAGACTCTGGCTCCAAATGACATAATTTTCGCAAGATGACAGCGGCCATACTGAGATGTTTTGACTTCACTTTTATATAGTGGAAGGAAGTGGAGCCAATTAGTAGCAAGTAAACCAGATATCAAGCCAATTGGATAAAGGTTGGCTCCCATCAAATTTCAAAACAGGCAGTGTTGTAAAATCAGTGGGCGGGGCTAAACAGGCTGTGCTGTAGAATCGGTGGGCGGGGCTAAACATAGAAGCAAGCATTAGGTGTGTTCGACTTGAAGCGGCGCTGCGCAGAATGATCAGTGTATGACATCAAAGTACCGCGAGAGCGACTCGAAAGCATAAGGATCCATCTGTTCTCTTATCGCTCTTGCGGTACTTTGATGTCATACACTGATCATTCTGCGGAGTGGCGCTTCAAGTCGAACACACCTATTGATCTTCTGCGGAGGAGGAGTTTATCCACACTATTACATCATAAAGTGGCACATTCCACAAGCTGTCCTTTTGGCAGACTGGCTTCAATATAAGCTGTTTTTAGACTAACGAGAAAGTTTTGAGTTCTGAAACTTACAGGATGTTTTTTATAGTACAATGATCTCTTAGATGTCAAAAGATCAAGGAAATTCTGATTTCTCAGTCTATGACCCCTTTAAGTGGATGACTGTTGGCCTGAATAAACTGCAAAATGGGCCTCACTTAATGTCTGTAGTAAAAGTCTGTCTACCTGAGACCCCTTCATCCTTATGTTGGTATCCAGACACTTGACTGTAGTCCTGATTGAGTTTGAACGGTCGTCTGTCATGTTGTACGTGTGGCGTCTCTTACCTGAGAGCCCATGACCCTGCTGTTGGCCCCTGGGGACCTGAGAGAAGCCCATGAGGCCAGAGATGCGTGTCTGGAGCCTGGCTGGGCCGCTCCAGTGGCTGGGCTGCCCTGGGGAATCGCAGCGGTGGTGGGGTGGAAGAACTCAGCTGGGAGATGAAAGAGAGGTGAAGACATCTGGCCGTCTCCTCCACTGCCATCTGCCACACACAAACCATCAGCCCTTTTCAGCGGAACACAACAGTTGTTTTTACACTACAGCTTCTTGTGCGAGTTAGGCTACGTCTTCATTAATCTGAATATATTTGAAAATTGTGTTTTCATTTTAAAGTGCCCCTATTATGGATTATTGAAAATTACCTTTCATGCAGTGTGTAACACAGCTCTAAGTGAATGAAAACATCCTGCAAAGTTTTAAATCTGAAAGTGCACCGTGTATAAAGTTATTTTCTCTCAAAAGAAAAAGTCAACTCTGAATAATTGAAAGGAGTCGTTTTTCAAACGAATCCCAAGCCGTTTCATGTTGACGTCAACATGAAAGATTAGCATATTACCCGCGCAGACCTGAGAAAACTTGATTTTCACATTGGTCTGAATGAAAATGCAAATTCATTATTTGCCACTAGGTGTCGCTTTTGGAGCGTTAAAAGCTCACAAACACTGCTTTAAATGAAATCGACCAATCACCGCAGATTAGCGTCAAGCAAAGGAGGGGTTTGGAAAAATGAATCGTTGAGCGAATCGTTTGGGAGTCCTTGAGCTAATAAGGTAAAAATAAATGCAGCCCTCTTTACAGACAATAAAGTAAATTTAATTGGGGATATTAGATTAATGCCGATCCATTTTGTTTATTTAGATTTTATATTATTGTAATACAGGTATTACTAACATTTTCAATAATAGTAATAAAAAAACAACCATTAAATTTATATTAAGACTTTACCTCGCTAATAATGCCTCAGTCAGGTCAAAGAAATGTTTTATTAGTTTATCTGATACAATACAAAAAAGCTTAAAAAAAGAGAGAGAGAGAGAGAGAGAGAGAGAGAGACAGAGAAAGAGAGAGAGAGAGAGAGAGAGCTCTAGAAACGGAATGGATGGTTTATGTTTTTATCCATGAAGTCTATCTACCGGGGATTTCACGTGCATATAACACACAAAAACAGAAATGATCATCTTTGTGTTAGTATGCCTTATCCCCGACCGTGTGTGTATTTATTTGTTGGACAAGGGATTAACTGTAAAAACCCGTTATAACCCGGGATAACGGGTCTATCGGATAACGGAACCCCGACTGACAGGATTGTTTTTCTTCTTTTTATTTTTATACGGTATAAAAAAGATGTCCGCATATTTTAGTAGGCCTATAACTTTTATACTCTGTCACGTATAGCACAGAGAGTGAGAACGAAAAATGATATTTGATTCACGAACGAATTATTGACAGAACTATAAGACTATCAGAAGAAAAAATAAAGACAATAGTTACACCCCATTTTTTTCATAAAGAACAAACTAAATTGTAATTAGTAGATTTTTGTTTCCAAAACGAACCGAATAATAAAAAATAAACATTACATACTCTTTCATTCAAAACTACGCCATTGTTGCTTAAATAAAGTTTGAAAACACAAGTTTATATATATATATATAAACTCATGCCAGGAATTTTTGTCAAGCATTTCTGAGATTTCCGGTTCTAATCCACCCTCGTATAGTTTTTTTTTTTTTTTTTTTTTTTTTTGTCTCATTAAAACCAAAGCGGTGTTCATCAGTGATTCTATATCAAGAACAAGGACACTTTTTTGTATTTTGTTTTGTGGTTTTACCAGAACGAAACGCTCGATCGTCTGTGTGAAGATGCGCATTGCGCACGAGCTCCAAGAAAGAACTGATAACAGCGGCAACGAGAATCCATTCCAGCGATAGATCGCCTGCTATTTAACACAGACCAACGAATTTCTTATCGAATGGAGATATTTCTTTCTTTTAGTTACAATCCGACCGTGCGTGCCGCAAGATGGTCGTGCTCGCCTGTCGGAGGTTACCATGATTCCTGCGTGTTTGTGTGTGTGCGTGTGTGTGTGTGCGCGCGCGCGCGCGTGTGTGTGTGTGTGTGTGTGTGTGTTGGAGAGAGACGCACACAAAGAGAACTGTTCAATTCAATATAAGAAACTGATAAGATACTGATTTTAATCGGTCTAAATTAAATAGGTTAGGCACAAATTCGCTTATATGGGTTCCCTTCTAGACACGAGCACTGTGTGTTTGTATGTGCTTCATAACCGTGCAGCCCAGGGGGCCCGTCGTAATACCCTGCACTGGGGCCCGTCATTACTAAGTTACGCCACTGTATGTATGTATGTATATATATATATATATATATATATGTATATGTATATATATATATATATATATATATATATATATATATATATATATATATACATATACATATACATATATATATATATATATATATACATATACATATATATATATATATATATATATATATATACATATATATATATATATATATATATATATATATATATATATATATGTATATGTATATATAAAGTTTGTGCACCGTGTCCTAACTACATGCAGCGCAACGCCGCAACACGTGATAAGTGATCTTTTCCATGTTAATCGGAGTTATTGTCCTAACTAGCCGTGAAATTTCTAATTTAGAAACGGTTTCTATTTCCGCGACGTCACGGCTGGAACAACAGCATACAAACTAATGACAGTGGATAATCTCAGGTGATTATGTGCTTTATTCAAAGTTAAACGTGTCTAATGTGAGTTTGAATATCATTTTGCATTTATAGCCATACTGAAAGCAACAACAGATAGTTTACCTCAGATCTTGAAAATAAATTAAAGCAAACATGTAAAGTTACGTTAAAACTGTGAACTCACTGTGAACCAACGAGTGTATTCCGATGGTATCAGTCACTCACTACGCACATGTAATGATGTTAAAAATGTTTGATATTTATGAATTAGATTATAAACTGATCCACGTCGTTGCGAGTGCGGTGTGCTTCCCGAGAGAGCCCGCCCACACACTTTTGATTGGCTGTAATATTTGATTGATTCTGTCGCGTCGCGTCTGGTGTGGACCAGTGTTAATTTTGTCAAAGAAGACGACAACGAAAAATATTCGTTAACAAACATTTTCTTCTGTGGATAAGACGAGACGTTTACGAGCTAAAACTAACATCTGATGATAAAAATTATGACGAAATGTAATGCCTCGTCTTCGTTAACAAGACGATACGGGACTAGAATGTTATTTGAGGACTATCAGACATTCAAAATAATTCCTATAGGCAGGGCTCTCAAGTTATAGCAAAAGTTTTAGTGAGATTAGGGGAGGGGCCAAGCCAAGGGGAGGAGCAACTCAAATACAGGTGCATCTCAATAAATTAGAATGTCGTGGAAAAGTTCATTTATTTCGGTAATTCAACTCAAATTGTGAAACTCGTGAATTAAATTCAATGCACACAGACTAAAGTAGTTTAAGTCTTTGGTTCTTTTAATTGTGATGATGTTGGCTCACATTTAACAAAAACCCACCAATTCACTATCTCAACAAATTAGAATATGGTGACATGCCAATCAGCTAATCAACTCAAAACACCTGCAAAGGTTTCCCGAACCTTCAAAATGGTCTCTCAGTTTGGTTCACTAGGCTACACAATCATGGGGAAGACTGCTGAACTGACAGTTGTCCAGAAGACAATCATTGACACCCTTCACAAGGAGGGTAAGCCACGAACTTTCATTGCCAAAGAAGCTGGCTGTTCACAGAGTGCTGTATCCAAGCATGTTAACAGAAAGTTGAGTGGAAGGAAAAAGTGTGGAAGAAAAAGATGCACAACCAACCGAGAGAACCGCAGCCTTATGAGGATTGTCAAGCAAAATCCATTCAAGAATTTGGGTGAACTTCACAAGGAATGGACTGAGGCTGGGGTCAAGGCATCAAGAGCCACCACACACAGACGTGTCAAGGAATTTGGCTACAGTTGTCGTATTCCTCTTGTTAAGCCACTCCTGAACCACAGATAACGTCAGAGGCGTCTTACCTGGGCGAAGGAGAAGAAGAACTGGACTGTTGCCCAGTGGTCCAAAGTCCTCTTTTCAGATGAGAGCAAGTTTTGTATTTCATTTGGAAACCAAGGTCCTAGAGTCTGGAGGAAGGGTGGAGAAGCTCATAGGCCAAGTTGCTTGAAGTCCAGTGTTAAGTTTCCACAGTCTGTGATGATTTGGGGTGCAATGTCTTCTGCTGGTGTTGGTCCATTGTGTTTTTTGAAAACCAAAGTCACTGCACCCATTTACCAAAAAATTTTGGAGCACTTCATGCTTCCTTCTGCTGACCAGCTTTTTAAAGATGCTGATTTCATTTTCTAGCAGGATTTGGCACCTGCCCACACTGCCAAAAGCACCAAAAGTTGGTTAAATGACCATGGTGTTGGTGTGCTTGACTGGCCAGCAAACTCACCAGATCTGAACCCCATAGAGAATCTATGGAGTATTGTCAAGAGGAAAATGAGAAACAAGAGACCAAAAAATGCAGATGAGCTGAAGGCCACTGTCAAAGAAACCTGGGCTTCCATACCACCTCAGCAGTGCCACAAACTGATCACCTCCATACCACGCCGAATTGAGGCAGTAATTAAAGCAAAAGGAGCCCCTACCAAGTATTGAGTACATATACAGTAAATGAACATACTTTCCAGAAGACCAACAATTCACTAAAAATGTTTTTTTTATTGGTCTTATGAAGTATTCTAATTTGTTGAGATAGTGAATTGGTTGGTTTTTGTTAAATGTGAGCCAAAATCATCACAATTAAAATAACCAAAGACTTAAACTACTTCAGTCTGTGTGCATTGAATTTATTTAATACACGAGTTTCACAATTTGAGTTGAATTACTGAAATAAATGAACTTTTCCATGACATTCTAATTTATTGAGATGCACCTGTATTTGCAGCACCTAAGTTTTTGCTAGCAGTTCAATTTTACCTATTGTTCATAACTGACCAGCACAAACAGAAACATATAGCAACTGGTAAATCTGATGAAAGACAAATTCATTCTAATAAAAAAAATGTATTTAATGTATTTAAAAATACAAATGTATTGAAAATAAAAATAGATTTTGCCCCAAACGAGCCAAATGAACAGCAGTACTCAATGTAAATACTGTACACATACAGTAGGATTATAGTACTTACCCTGAGCATGTATGTCAAGCTGTGTTTGTGTGTGTGTGTGTGTGTGTGTGTGTGTGTGTATGTGTGTGTGTGAGAGAGAGAGAGAGAGAGAGAGAGAGAGAGAGTTCACATTTCAGCTCATGAATGTTTTTTATTTTTCTGTTGTAAATGTTTGTTGCACATTTTGATGCCTGATGACAGGGGTAGAAGGCTCCCACATAAAGCACTGTCATGACAGATAATAGCGTTCCATCCAGAGTCAAACTGTTTCTAGTTTTGGTTTTGTTCAAACTCACCATGGAAAACACACTGCATCTGAATCTGAGTGGGGAAGCCTCAGTGCTTTATATGGGAGCCCCCTACCCCTGTCATCAAGGCATCAAAATGTGCAACAAACTCAAAAAAAAAAAAAAAAAAAAAAAACATTCATAAGCTGAAATGTGTACTCTCTCTCTCTCACACACACACACACACACACACACACACACACGCACGCACGCACGCACAGCTTGACATACATGCTCAGGACAAGTTCTGTAATCCTACTGTGTGTACAGTATGAACACTGAGCACTGCTGTTCAGGTGGCTCGTTTGGGGCCAAATTTCTTTGTATTTTTGATACTTTTTTAAATATATAAAACAATTTATTTTATTTGGATGAATTTGTCTGTCTTTTATCAGATTTACAAACTGTTATAACATCTCTAGTACTTTCCTTTCAGGAAGCCAAAGCTAAGTCAAAGCTTCTTGGAGAGTTGGAGAGGTTTTTTTTTTTTTGACTGCATCAGTACTTTAGCACGAATTTGGCTATATTCCCCAACATCAGCTCTCACTCTCTTTTCACAGGCAAGTGATTTCGTCCAGGAATCTTAAAATCGAAAAAATAAATAAATAAATAAAAATAAAAAATGAAGGGGTTACCTACAGCATTAATCTGAGTTTTCTCTTCCAACTTACACTCCATGTGCGCACGCATTCATGTTGCTTAGTAACGAACGCGCTTGCGGCAGAATCGCTAATTTAAACGGAAACAACAACATCCTAATTTCTGATTGGCTGGTAGGTGGCATTTAACTCCGTATAAAGCTGCGTTCACACTACCAGCGACTTTGTGCTGCATGTCGCAGGGGCTGGTGATGAGGCTGCTAGTGGGCGTTCTCGCTACTGGTTGCCTTGACAGCAAATTAGGTTTCTTACTGCTACATACAAACATTTTGGAGGCAAAATACTAAATATAATATACATATGAATTAAGTCCGTACATACAAACAAAAATAAATGAGAAACAGAGCCTACTTTTTTCAATTGAGTATGTTTATCTACGGCTGAGAGGAGAACGATCATGTGAGCTCAACCGTCTTCTTTCCTATTGGCTGTCGCTCCCGAAAGTCGCTCTTCATTTGCATAAAGTTGAAGGATTCTGAACTTTGTCGCGTCACTGGACACGCCCCATCCGGTCGCCAACAGTCGCTGTCACTCGTGTCACCGGAAATCGCCAGCTCTCCACTGAAATGAATGGGATCGTGTCGCTTGTAGTGTGAACGGGGCTTAACTCGAGACAGCTATGAACTCGGTATAGAACTTACCTCCGTATTCCCTCGTCTATTAATTGTATATATAGCGGGACAAGTTATCCCTTCTCAGCATGAGAAATACAAGGTGTGGCGTGAGAGCGTGTGAACTGGTTGAAATGCGTGTGTCTCACACTCAATGCGTGAGACTTGAGAGCCCTGCTATAGGCTAAATTAACTGTCTTGTCTTTCAAAATGTGCGTCCCTGTCATTGGATTGCAATCGGATTAGGGGCGTTCACATATCCATAGGGTCTGTTCTCAGTATGGCAGCCGCAGTGGATGGTTAGGCTACCAAAACACGAACTAGCGATCTGAAACAATGGCCTCAACACCCGAAGGGTTAGGGATAGGGTGACCAGACGTCCCATTTTTCCCGGGAGTCACAATTCGTTTGGTCAATTAACTTATAGTTAGTGAAGGCGGGATAGGCTGAATCGCACTGATAGAAGTTGTTGTTCTTCAGTTGTCAGTGCACGATCAGTTCTCAGTGCTCAAATACACACACAGCAGTCCAAATGTCTATCGTGTAGAGTATCTCATGTAAATACAGTCGGTTATGGCTTAAGTGAACGTAAACAGGTGGGTGAAAACTGTCAGTATTACATGCATGCCTTCTGTCTTAAATGGACAGCATTCCTAATTAAATACATATCTGTGTCATTAATGTTAACCAACAAAAGATGTTAAATAAATGTACACATGTTAAGTAAACCTACTGTCTTAAAAATTTGTTTAATTTGTATCTCTACCCAAAAATGAAAATTGTCATCATTTATTCCAGTTTTTCCAAATTCAATCCTTGATTCAAATTTCTCTAGGCTTAATTGATTTGGTCTAAAGGGACAAGAATTAATGACTATTTTTGTTTGAAGACTACATATAAAATAGCTACCAAGATAAATGTTGGTAACTGCAGTTTGACTAGAAGTAATGATTAAAAGTTGACAAAAATGCAATAGCTTTTCATCAACTAAAATTATGAAAGACTCAAATGACTAAAACGTGACTAAGACTATTAAGCATTTTCATCTCAAGATAAAGACTAAGACTAAATCAAAAATGCCTGTCAAAATTAACACTGGTGTGGACACCCAAATTGCTTGTCGCTGGAATCTTGTTGCGTCACGTGTAGTTAGGACACGGTGTAACCAGAAATTTTGTAGAATCTTTAATATCTCAAACCTTAAATGTTTTAAGGCCATCCAGTCTCTCCGACAACCAGACAGACAAATAGATTTCTAGGTGTAAGTGTAACAACACGTCTGATGTAAACGGCCCTTCAGAGAGCAGAACACACAGATGGCACCTGACCTCCGTGGTGAGCTGGAGTCCGGAGCCGATGACCCGCCTCACGCCGCACATCCCGTCTGTCTCGGCCTGGGCTGGATGCCTCGCTCTGAGAAATAAATCTTCTGCACACGAGCTCGCCTGTGCTCAGATCAGCGCTGCTGTGTTCCTGTACAGAAACACAGCGTTTCATGTGCGTCTCATCACTCATATCACACCGTACCTACAGCATATTACGACTGAATCAGATTTGAGAGCTGCAGTGGAGGAGAAGATTTTCAGTGTGTTCTAGTTCCTCACACAAAGCATCATATAATAATGAAGTACAGAAATATATCAAAGAAATCTCACCGACTGTTAGGATGATACTCTTAATCTATCTTTTTTATACAAAAAGCAGCATGGACATAACTGCTAAATATATTTTGTTTTCCACTGAAATGAGTTGTTTCCAAATTTAAGAAAAAGAAGCAAAAACCAAGGGTATACCCTGCCATTCAAAAGTTTGGGATCAGTAAGATTTTTAATGTTTTTTTTTTTCTTTTTTTTTTTTAAACAAAATAATACCTCTATTCAGCAAGAATGTGTTAACTGGATAAAAAGTAATAGTACAGACTTATGCTGTTAGAAAATATTATTTTGAATATATGCTGTTCTTTTTAACTTTTTTATTCATCGAAGAGTCCTGAAAAAACAGTATCACAGGTTCCAAAAAAAATTTAAGCAGCACAATGGTTTTTTTCTGTATTTTTGATCAAATAAATATAGCCTTGATGAGCATAAGAGACTCCATTAAAAACATAAAAATATCTTACTGGTATCAAATTTTTGAATGGAAGTGCACATTCACCAAAAAAAGATAAATAAATTAACATTAAATTAACAAATACCCCCCAAAAACCCAACATTTCCCCAGCACACATAATAAATTTAAGAAGCTTTTATTCTTAAATAGTTATAAATAATATATAAAAATAAATTCCTCTCAGGTCTTTGTCGAAACATGTAGGGGAGTCTTTTATCTTTTGTTTATAGCCATGTAAAAATAAAGACTTTTACATTTATTAAGTGTGCCATTGAAATACTTTTTTTTTTTGGCTATAATCTATTAAGTTTTTTTGTTTTGTTTTTTTCCTCCACAGAGTGCATTATAATAATTGTTTTTCACCATTGTAGTGCTTTCTTGCCACTGACGTTTTTAAATAAATGAATTTATAACAAATAGTGTACACAAATGTAAATCTCATATGACATATGACAAGTGTTCTACATCTAGCAAAATGTTATTTAATTTACACACAACAAACCTGAACACAGTTTATACAATATAAACTGCTTAATCCTCTGTTTCAGGAGGATTTAATCAATACAAGTGTTTGTGTGCCTGCTATTGTGCATTTAACTTGAATCATGCCCAGCAGACGTTTGTTTTAAAGCAGTGGGCGACTAATTCACTCCTTAATTTGCTTAATAAAAGCCTTTGAGATTGTGTTGACAAACATGTTTATAGTGCATTATTTTCCAAAGCATTTAAAATGGATGTAGTGCAGCCCTTAAAATTAATTTGCATGCAATGCAATTCAGCTGATCAGAGCAGATCGCGACGCAGAATCAACGGGTAAATCACGTGGCGGCGGGACATGCTTTTACATCAATGAAAGGGAGTGTACAGATGTAACAGTGTTAAAGAAGATGCGCTGTCCCGATCTAGAAGCGCTTTTCATTAACTTTAACCCTTTCTACTCGCCGCGGGAGTTTTGCTCATTCATTCTTGTGAGTGTTTACATTCCTCTGCAAGCGCACGTGAGCCCAGCTTTACAGAAACTCACTGATCAGATCACAGAGACAGAACAACAACACCCGGACTCTGTTTTAATCATTCTAGGGGACTTTAATAAGGTAAATCTCTCCCGTGAACTGCCAAAATACAGACAGCATGTTACATGTCCCACCAGAGACAGTAATATATTGGATCACTGTTACACAGCAATAAAAGATGCATATCACTCTGTCCCATGGGCAGCTTTAGGACTCTGTGATCACTGTTTGGTTCATCTTATACCAACCTACAGGCAGAAACTGAAATCAGCTAAACCTGTTTTAAGGACTGTAAAAAGATGGACTAATGAAGCAGAGCAGGATTTAAAAGCCTGTTTTGACCTTACTGATTGGACTGTTTTTGAAACTGCTGTCAATGATCTGGACGAGCTCACAGAGACTGTAACATCTTATATCAGTTTCTGTGAAGATATGTGCATTCCTACCAGGACTCATCTAACTTACAACAACGACAAACCATGGTTCACTGCAAAACTCAGACAGCTCCGTCAGGCCAAAGAAGATGCTTACAGAAAGGGGGATAAAGTCTTGTATAAACAGGCCAAATAAACACTGGAAAAGGAGATCAGAGTGGCAAAGAGGAATTATTCTGAAAAACTAACACCCCACACCCGCTCTGAACACCTCTCCACACAACCATTAACACCTCCAGCAACCCCCCTCTCCCCCACACCTGCACTTCAGATCAGCGAAGACGATGTGCGCCAGGTCTTCCGGAAGCAGAAAAGGAAAAAAGCACCAGGCCTAGATTGTGTTACACCAGTCTGTCTGAAATCCTGTGCTGACCAGCTGGCCCCCATCTTCACACAGATCTTCAACAGATCTCTGGAGCTGTGCGAAGTCCCTTCATGCTTCAAATGCTCCACCATCATCCCCATCCCAAAGAAATCCAAAATTACAGGACTAAATCACTACAGGCCTGTGGCTCTAACGTTTGTGGTCACGAAAAACTGGTGCTGGCCCACCTGAAGGACATTACTGGACCCTTGCTGGATCCTCTTCAGTTTGCCTACAGAGCAAACAGGTCTGTGGACGATGCAGTCAACATGGGACTGCATTATGTTCTGCAACATCTAGACAGACTAGGGACTTATGTGAGGATCCTGTTTGTGGACTTCAGCTTGGCTTTTAATACTATCATTCCAAACCTCCTGCTGCCCAAACTAACTCAGCTCTCCGTGCCCACCTCCGTCTGTCAGTGGATCAACAGCTTCCTGACAGACAGGCAGCAGCTAGTGAGGCTGGGAAAATACACATCCAGCTCCCATACGATCAGCACTGGTGCCCCCCAGGGTTGCGTCCTCTCCCCACTGCTCTTCTCCCTCTACACCAACGACTGCACATCTAAAGACCCCTCTGTCAAGCTCCTGAAGTTTTCAGACGACACCACACTGATCGGCCTCATTCAGGATGGTGACGAGTCTGCTTACAGACAGGAGGTTAAGGAGCTGGCTGTCTGGTGCAGTCTTAACAACCTGGAGCTCAACACGCTCAAAACAGTGGAGATGATCGTGGACTTCAGGAGAAACCCCCCTGCACTCCCCCCACTCCCCATCATGAACAGCACTGTGACTGCAGTGGAGTCATTCAGGTTCCTGGGCACCACCATCTCTTGGGACTTGAGGTGGGACACTCACACTGACTCCATTGTTAAAAAGGCCCAGCAGAGGTTGTACTTCCTTCGCCAGCTGAGGGAGTTCAACCTGCCACAGGAGCTGCTGAAACAGTTCTACTCTGCTATCATTGAATCTGTCCTCTGCACTTCAATAACTGTCTGGTTCAGCTCAGCTACCAAATCTGACCTCAGAAGACTACAGAGGGTAGTCCGGACTGCTGAGCGAATCATTGGTACAACCCTCCCCACTCTCCAAGAACTGTACTTATCCAGAGTGAACAAAAGGGCTGGCAAAATCACTCTGGACCCCTCACATCCAGCACACTCCCTCTTTGAACTGTTACCGTCTGGTCGACGCTAGAGCACTGCACACCAGAACGACCAGACACAGGAACAGTCTCTTCCTTCAGGCAATCCATCTCATGAACACTTGACAATAATTGTGGAACACACACTATTTATACAATTATACAATTATTTATCTAACACACATACTTAGTCTACATTTCAAATTGCACATAATATACCTGTACATAAAAAACTGTCTATTGTAATACACCCTATTCCCTATTTACTTGTTCTATTTTTAATTCTTCTTTTTATTATCTGTGTTTTTGTTCTGTCACTGTCATTCTGTTCAATGTGGAAGCTTCTGTCACGAAAAAAAATTCCTCGTATGTGTAAACATACCTGGAAATAAAGCTCATTGTGATTCTGATTCTGATTAATCAGCATGTTGATACACATACACACACACACACACACACACACACACACCTTTCGGTCCCTGGCCTGCAGCTGGTAGTCGCTGTGCTCGTCCAGGCTGATGTCATCAGGCAGCGCCGGTGAGGAGGATTTATCTGACAGCTGCTCCGACATAAGAGACGTTTGCTCGACCTCCGCCAGCTGGATCTACAAAACACTCACCGTCACCACAGGAAGCTGTCAAACACTGGTGCATGCAGAGATCTGAACGCTCAGTCACATGACCTACTGCACACACACACACACACACACTCAGTATGATCCGTCACAGACAGGATTTCAAATGCAGCTCCTTTCTCGTCATTGTTCTTAAATATGCATAAATCTTGAACATAAATGATAACATTGGATCCTCATGATTAAGACGCTGTTGTTCATTTCATTTAGAATTAGTCCTACATGTGATACTTTCAGCCATGATGATGTTTCATGCAATTCTCTGCAAACGAGATCATTAGGTGCGTTTACATGGAGCATTGTAATCGGTTTAAAAGTCCAATCCAAATGAAAATGCTCCATATAAACACCTCAATCGAAATAAAAATGCCCAAACCAAATGAAATTGTAATCGGTTTGAGAGGGGTGGGATAAACATTTGTATAAACTGAACAAAATTAAAATTCTGCCATGTAAACGCGTTAAACCGATTACTTTGCATCAACGTCATCACGTCAAGAGGTCGGGTCGTCAGAACGTGAACATGGTGTCAGTAGAGACTGGGTAATAGTGGAGGTATAAAGTTAAAATGTCAATTATACCAGTTAAAAACACATTAGAATGGAGAACGCTTGCTGTGTTATGAGCTAACGTATCTGCTCTCATGACCGGAGTGACAAAATAAAACGTGATTTTCTGCTTTTCAGCTTAGAAACAACACAATGATGAAAGTGAAAGTATAGATCAATGAAAATAAACAACTTGACGAAAATTTGCCTTTGTCATTTGTATTTATGTTTATTACAGAGTCCGATCTGCTTGAGTTTATAAGTGCTCACGCCATGAATATTGTACGAAAACACGTTTGGAAATGTTATGTGTGATATAGCTCGTTGTGATCACTCTCTCTGTTCATAAAGCAACAATCCTTTGATTTATTGTTTAGCAACTCTTGGTAAGATCTCGTGTATTTGTTCCATTTAAGAACAGTAAAACTTTTTAGTATCAGAATACAATTCATTTCAGAGCAGCATTACAGAGGGTCGTACTGTTATTTTATCCCTTAATGCTTTAACATTAAGAAATTAGGGCGGTATGATGATATGCGTTGATCAACTGGCTGAGATCAAGCTATATTGTGTTTATTATTTTATCTGGTAGATATATCTGTGCAACTTAGTTATTAGAAATGAGTAATCAGTTTGGTTCTGTGTGTGGTACAGAAGACGGCCGTATGATTTCTATGATCGTGTTCTCGCCTTATGACTGAGCGCTCGAATGAACGCAAATATTAGTCCGTTTATTCTAGGCAAGTGCAAGAAGCTATTAAAAATATTAACGCAAATACGGGCGTTTTTTCCTCTGGTGATTTGTATTTGTTGACATTGTAGGCTACTTAACGTGTCCCAAAACTGAAAGCACAGGCACATGTAAACACCATCGGATTAGATTACGTCTCATGTAAACAGTCCACTAAATCTTTCAATCGGAATGATTTTAATCTGAATGACAAAAAAGTGTCCATGTAAACGTGCCTGTTGATGATCATTTGTCTGTCGGGCTTCATGACGGATTAGAATCATATGAACGAAATGATTCTGATTCTCATTCCAGTGAATGATTTAATTAGTGCAGGTTTTCCCAAATGAGGGGAACTGCGGGGTGTTTGTGAGTTGATATGAGCTAATAAACAATTGTATCAGATGTAAAATTAAAATAAATAATTAGGTCTGCATGATAATTGTGATGTAGCTTAGTGTGATTATCAAATCAAAGGAGTCTAATAGTCTAATGTGATTCATAATTATCAGATATTATTTTTATTCTATAGTACAATTGTACTGTACAACTGTAATACATTTCTGTATTTATTTTTATAGTTAGCATTAAAATAGTAGCATACTACTACTACTACTTACCACTAGTACTACTACTCCTAATAATGGTTACATTTTATTTGAAGGTGTCCTTGTTACAGTGTAATTATACATTTAAGTACCGAGTAATATTAATTAACTACATGTACTTACTATATGGTTAGGATTAGTTAGGATTAGGGTTACTTGCATGTAATTATGCATAATTTATTGTGTTTATGATAGTAAGTACATTTAACATGTAACAAGGACACCTTAAGATAAAGCTTTACCCTAATAATAATAATAATAATAATAATTATTATTATTATTATTATTAACATCAGAGATTTGTGAACATGCAAATGTGTCAAATCAAATATTTATTTCTTATTTTATGTATTTTACTGTACATTTTACTGTACTTTACAACAGAAATATATTTGTCTTTATTTTTTATCATTTTAAATAAAACGTATTACTAATAAAATAATTATTTTTTTAGCAATTTTTACTGTAAACATGCAAATATGTTATTAAATTATTGAAATTTTAAGTTAAAATCTCAGGGGGACTTCAGGTAAATATTTAACATCTAAGGGGTTCAGCTGATAAAAAGAGTTCAGGAATTGTCACTTTAGGGAGTCATTCTGAGTTTTTAGGAAGTGTTAGGTATCCTCACCTCTCCTGATTGGTTCCTGCCGTCTCGTCTGATTGGTGGAGAGCAGTAATGGTGGAACACAGATCCTGATAGATTATCAATCATCTGCATTTCTCCATCCAGCGAGTCCTTCATCAGCAGAGAGACGCTCTCCAGCCACTGGTTCTCCTGTCACACACACACCCACACCAACCCACACACACACACACACACACATACAAACTTCTGAGTGATTAGATCACTGGACATACACTGGATAATAAAAAGGTCATTTTTTCTTATGCTGTTTTTTCCTATTTTTAGAGATGTCTGCATATCTGTACTGGAAAACAAGACAAAAACACAAACAGATATATGTGTGTGTGTGTGTGTGTGTGTGTGTGTGTGTGTGTGTGTGTGTGTGGTGATCAAGCGCTCAAGCGTGTGGACTGATCAATCAGTCAGAATTCAGTTATACGGATGAACTCAGTCCAGCGACCCAACGGATGATCCGAGACCATCGACACACACCATCAGTCAGTGTGTGTCACATCAAACAAGTGAAAAATTAGCAAAATTACGAGGAAAAAAATAAAATTAATAAATAAATAAAAAACACACACACACACACACACACATATATATATATATATATATATATATATATATATATACAGGTGCATCTCAATAAATTAGAATGTCGTGGAAAAGTTAAATTATTTCAGTAATTCAACTCAAATTGTGAAACTCGTGTATTAAATAAATTCAATGCACACAGACTGAAGTAGTTTAAGTGAAGTAGTTTTCATTGCCAAAGAAGCTGGCTGTTCACAGAGTGCTGTATCCAAGCATGTTAACAGAAAGTTGAGTGGAAGGAAAAAGTGTGGAAGAAAAAGATGCACAACCAACCGAGAGAACCGCAGCCTTATGAGGATTGTCAAGCAAAATCCATTCAAGAATTTGGGTGAACTTCACAAGGAATGGACTGAGGCTGGGGTCAAGGCATCAAGAGCCACCACACACAGACGTGTCAAGGAATTTGGCTACAGTTGTCGTATTCCTCTTGTTAAGCCACTCCTGAACCACAGACAACGTCAGAGGCATCTTACCTGGGCTAAGGAGAAGAAGAACTGAACTGTTGCCCAGTGGTCCAAAGTCCTCTTTTCAGATGAGAGCAAGTTTTGTATTTCATTTGTAAACCAAGGTCCTAGAGTCTGGAGGAAGGGTGGAGAAGCTCATAGTCCAAGTTGCTTGAAGTCCAGTGTTAAGTCTCCACAGTCTGTGATGATTTGGGGTGCAATGCCATCTGCTGGTGTTGGTCCATTGTGTTTTTTGAACACCAAAGTCACTGCACCCATTTACCAAGAAATTTTGGAGCACTTCATGCTTCCTTCTGCTGACAAGCTTTATGGAGATGCTGATTTCATTTTCCAGCAGGATTTGGCACCTGCCCACACTGCCAAAAGCATCAAAAGTTGGTTAAATGACCATGGTGTTGGTGTGCTTGACTGGCCAGCAAACTCACCAGACCTGAACCCCATAGAGAATCTATGGAGTATTGTCAAGAGGAAAATGAGAAACAAGAGACCAAAAAATGCAGATGAGCTGAAGGCCACCGTCAAAGAAACCTGGGCTTCCATACCACCTCAGCAGTGCCACAAACTGATCACCTCCATGCCACGCCGAATTGAGGCAGTAATTAAAGCAAAAGGAGCCCCTACCAAGTATTGTGTACATATACAGTAAATGAACATACTTTCCAGAAGGCCAACAATTCACTAAAAATGTTTTTTCTTTTTTTTTTTTCTTTTTGGTCTTATGAAGTATTCTAATTTGTTGAGATGAATGAATTGAGTGAATTGGTGGGTTTTTGTTAAATGTGAGCCAAAATCATCACAATTAAAAGAACCAAAGACTTAAACTACTTCAGTCTGTATGCATTGAATTTATTTAATACACGAGTTTCACAATTTGAGTTGAATTACTGAAATAAATTAACTTTTCCACGACATTCTAATTTATTGAGATGCACCTGTATATATATATACATATATATATTAGGGGTGTAACGATATCACAAACCGAACCGAAAGATTGCGATACACCACCCACTATACGAATCGCGGAACTCTCGTGGCGTACCGCGGTACTCTCACGCCCCCTGCTGCCCATTGTTGAGGTTAATGGCACTGATCTCTAACTAACTATTAATTGAAACAAATTTTTCTTTGCTTACATTTGATTAAATTGTATTAGTAACGACTAATAAGAGCTTTTTAAATTTTGTTCTAAATATTATATTCTAAAGTTACTGTTTTCCAAGTGCATGTCATTTCACGTGACTTGGGAGTGAGTGTCACATTCGGTTGCTAGTATATGCAGGATGGCTGCTTCGCATAGTACTGAAATTGCAGATCCCCCGGACACATAATATGCAAGCGCATCTCCGGAGACATCACCCCAACATTGATATAAGCGGCACACGTAAGAAGCCTCAAAAACAGGAAATGTTTTGTTCTGACTAGTCTACATTGGAGGTTATTATTTCAATTTTGTTTACTCAGGTATGCTGACTGCACTAAAAATGTGAAGCCAAAGTTAATAAAGAAAAAGTTAAGTCAAGTTATTGTTGTTGTTATTATTGAGTTAAGTGAATCTATTGTTCCTTAACATTGCTGGTAAGATGACATGAACCCTACCCCCACAGCAAACCGAACCGGACCGAACCGAACCGTGGCTCCAAAACCGTGAACCGAACCGAATCGTGCCACTGGTGTATCGTTACACCCCTAATATATATATATATATATATATATATATATATATATATATATATATATGAAATGAACAGACTGTTAAATTGGTTTGGAGGAGAGGCATCACTGGTTTGATTACTAACGAGAGACGCTGATTTCAGTGATGTGAGTGACAGCAATGGTCAGTGATGTCATCAAGAGTCTTTATGTAAATATTGCAGCAGCTTTCAATAGGAGAGAAGGAATCATAAATTCATGTGTGTTTGTTTCTGTGAAGTCTTGAGAATTTTTAGCAGCAAGAAAACAAAGTCTTTGTTAAACTAGAGCAATATCTTATTTTCATCCTATGCTGGATGTTGTTCAACTAGTGCTGTCAAACAATTAATAAAAGTTTTTGTTTGCATAATATATATGCGTGTTCTGTGTAAATTTATTATGCATATATTACACACACATACAATATATATATTGAAAATATTTACATGTATTTACATGTCTATATTTGTATTCATATAATTTATATTATAAATATATATATTTAATATATGAACAGTTTTTTTCTGAAATATATACATGCATGTTTGTGTATTTATATATACATAATAAATATACACAGTACACACATATATTATGTAAACAAAATTTTTTATTTTGGAATGCGATTAATCACAATTAATCATTTGACAGCACTAATATATTTATATTCATATAATTTATATTATATAAATATATTTAATATATAAACATAACATTTTTTCTTAAATATATACATGCGTGTGTGTATTTATATATACATAAAAATATACACAGTACACACAGATATATTATGTAAACAAAAACGTTTACTTCGAATGCGATTAATCGCGATTAATTGTTTGACAGCACTAAGACTGTACAAAGTCCAGCGATAACAGCAGAGCGTCCAGCAGTGTGAACGCCCACCGCAAGCAGCAATAAATCACTGTCAGTGTGAACGAGACATCAGTGTGTGATTCACTGCTCATCACATGTGGACAGATTGTTTTGTGTTTCAGCTGCTACTTCATTTCCTCTGATGACTCACAATGTGTCTTCATCAACACACACACACACACACACACACACACACACACTCGCGTACACAATCACTGTGGGCCATCAGATATCAGGGAGGAAATTTACAATCACTCAGTGTAATGACTCATGAGAGATTCATGACTGCTGTCTCGCTTCAAAAACAAATCCTTTACAGTCAGATTATAGGGGAATATTATCATCTCTGTACATGAATACACCTGCTCTAATGACACCTATCTACACACACTCAAACACACAAGTACAGTACGTAAATCACACTTGGCAAATGAAGCCCTGTCACTGCTGAATTTCATCTGCTGCAGTGAATCTTAGTGTTTGTGCAGCAGCAGCACATCAGTCTTAAAGTTTGAGATGAGTTCAGGTTTTAGACTGTTCACATCACAAATGATAACTACAACCATAAATAATACATTTCAATAATCAATCTATGAGAGCAACAGAATTTTTTTTTTTTCTAGCTGATAAATGATAAAAAAAAAAAAACATTGACATCCAATCAGAATCCATCTGACTTTAATGAGCTCCAGCATTTAAAGTGGCAGGTGACAAAACTACAGAGCGATTATGAAATAAACAGAGTTAAGGCTGATTTATACTTCTGCGTCGAACCTGCTCCGTAGCCTCTACGCCGTAAGCTGTGCGTCGGTTTTAATTTATACTTTTGCGTCGTCGTCCGCGTCGACATGCAGTATACATGCGAACTGCTAGTCTGCAGTATCCACGGGCATGCTGCTGGTGTAACCCGCAGTACCACGGCAAAAGCCGAAGAAGCAGCGGCTCGTCGGAGAAGTGTATAGCCATGACGGCCGCAAATAAATATCAAATCATTAAATAATTACTTAAAACTACAAAATGGAGACAACAACGGAACAGGAGAAGATGGCATTCTTTCAATCTGCACAAGGACTTGTACCACGACAGATCAACATTGTTTGTCGCGGACAACTAGTGATGCTATGTAGTATAAATTTGTTCTTTGCTTTGTTTTATTTTAAATAAGAAGGTTTAGCATTAAAATATATTAAAGTGCTCATAATCACACACAAAACTCAAGTACATACAGAGGGAGGTGTTCTAGCAGACCAATCACAGCGCTTGCGGTCTGCGTAGAATTGACGCGCAGTTAGATTTTTGGAGAGGTGCACATCAGGTACGGCGTAGGTTACGGCGCAGGCCTGTGCGTCTATGCGTAGGCTACGGCGTAGGTTCGACGCAGAAGTATAAATTGGGCTTTATCATCCGCTGGTGTGGATGCTAATATAGTTATTATGATGTAGTTATCTTTATTGTTGATTTTATTGGTTATAGTTTATCATTAGACTTATTGCTACCATTATTGTTAAAGTTATCATTATTGTTACAGTTATCATTATACATATAGCTGCTATTAGAGCTAACGTAATAGTTAAAAATATTGTTATTATAGTTATTAGTTTTAGTTATCTTTATACTTATAGTTATCATCATAGTTGTTATTATAGCTAACATTATAGTTAAACGTTATCGTTATTATTGCTATTATAGTTACTGGTTATAGCTATCTTATATATATATATATATATATATATATATATATATATATATATATATATATATATGTTACAGTTATATTGTTATGGTTATAATTATCAAAGTTAATGTTATAATTATAGTTATAGTTTATCATTAGATGTAGAGTTAACATTGTAAAGTTATCATTGTTGTTATTTTAGTTATCGCTATAGTTACTATTATACTTACAGTAATCATTATAGTTATCACAGCTAATGTTATAACTGTAGTTATTGTTATAGTTACTATAATTAAAGGTAACATTAAAGTTATCATTATTACAGTTATTGTTATGGTTATAACAGTTATTGGTTACAGTATCATTATTATACCGCAGTTATAATTATATTTATTGTTATAGTTGTCATTATAGTTATAATTAGAGTTATTATAATATTTATCATAGTTATTAATACAGTTATTGGTTATGGGAATCATTACAGTTAACATTACAATAACATTATAAACCAATCACAACTCTTTATGCAAACATGATGACATCATGACTGCCAGGAGGAAGTTTCTCAAATTTCAATTTGTATAAACTTCAAAAATCTGACTTGTCAAATGTTTTGATTGTTTCTTTCCAGTAAATGCCTGTGTCAGTATCTGCAGTAGCATTATGACTGAAGCATTGTTCGTTGTGTCAGTGAATGCGAGCCGCTCCTGTGCCGGTGAGTAGAGTCTCCTCTGGTTAGTGTTATAATTATAGTTATTAGTTATAGTTTATTATTAGACATATAGTTAACATTGTAAAGTTATTGCTATTGTTGTTATTTTAGTTATCGGTTATAGGTACTATTATACTTACAGTTAGCATTATAGTTATCATAGCTAATGTTATAATTATAGTTATTGTTATAGTTGTTATAGTTAAAGGTAACATTAAAGTTATTGTTACAGTTAAAGTTATCATTATTATAGTTATTATGTTATCATAATAGTTATCGGTTACAGTATTGGTTATTATACAGCAGTTATCATTATAATTATGATTGTCATTCTAGTTATAATTAGAGTTATTATATTTATCATAGTTATTACCACAGTTACTGATTATAGTTAACGTTATAGTAACTATTACAACAACACTATAAACCAATCACAATTTAGTATGCAAATATGATGACATCCTGACTGCCATTGCATTCTAAGTCAGACGGGGGTTTCTCAAACTTCAATTTGTTTAAACCTCAAAGATCTGACTTTTATCAAATGTTTTGATTGTTTCTTTCCAGTAAATGCCTGTCGGTCTGTATCTGCAGTAGCATTATGACTGAAGCATTGTTCGGTGTGTCAGTGAATGCGAGCCGCACCTGTGCCGGTGAGTAGAGTCTCCTCTGGTTAATGTTATAATTATAGTTATTAGGGTTACACTTTATTTTAAGGTGTCCTTGTTGCAGTGTAATTATATATTTAAGTACTGAGTAATTTTAATTTACTACATGTACTTACTATATGGTTAGGTTAGGATTAGGGTTTGGCTTAGGGTTACTTACATGTTATTATGCATAATTTATTGTTATTATAATAGTAAGTACATGTAACGTGTAACAAGAACACCTTAAAATAAAGTGTTACCGTTATTAGTTATAGTTTATAATTAGACATAGTTAACATTGTAAACTTATTGTTATTGTTATTTTAGTTATCGGTTATAGTTACTATTATACTTACAGTTAACGTTATAGTTATCATAGCTAATGTTATAATTATAGTTATTGTTATAGTTATTATAATTAAAGGTAACATTATAGTTATTGTTACAGTTAAAGTTATCATTGTTAAAGATACTGTTATGTTATCATAATAGTATCGGTTATAGTATCGGTTATTATACAGCAGTTTTCATTATATTTATTGTTTTCATTCTAGTTATATTAGAGTTATTATTGTAGTGTAATAGTTATTAATACAGTTATTGGTTACAGTAATCATTACAGTTAACGTTATAGTAACTATTACAACAACACTATAAATTGATCACAATTTAGTATGCAAATATGATTGCATTCTAAGTCAGACGTGGGTTTCTCAAACTTCAATTTGTTTAAAGGGGTCCTATTATGCTTTTTCACTTTTTGAATTTTAGTCAGTGTGTAGTGTGTATGTTTGGGCATAAAAAAGATCTACAAAGTTACAAATCTCAAAGTCCACTCCAAAGGGAGATATTTTGTTTTTAAAAAATCCCTTTTCAAGAACTACAACAAACGGCTCGTTTGGACTACAGCCTTGTTTTCCTGTATTTGTGATATCACAAATTGGCTCATTAGAATATCATTAAAATAAATCCCGCCTCCGGAAATTCGAATGCACGTTTCAAAATCGAAACCCGGTGCGGGTGTTTTTATATCACTGTATTTCTGAAGGAAACCGACTGTCTTCAGAAAATTTTGGATGTCATTTTCATTTCATCTTGCATATAATGCCTGATAAAGCAGCGTTTGTGAGGGGAGCTCTGCTTTGTGTACAGCGTTACCGGGGAAACCTTGATCTCTCCCGCTCCAACAGCGCCTCCCGCTGACAGAGAATGAATGTGCTTTTAGTCATTCTGCCTAGCTGTTCACCAATCACAACGCACTGGGACAGCTAACCAATCACAACACATTTAGTTGTTCGGAAGGCGGGCCTTCATCAAACCTGGAACTAATCGAGCCGTTTGTGCTAGACAGGGGAGAAAGGTATTGTAATAATGTAAATTATGTGAAAAATAATGCGTTTTTCGAACCACCAAGCATGAGAGCATGTTCTAGTACACCCCTAAAACGAAATCAAGACTTTGTAAAAGAGCATAATAGGACCCCTTTAAACCTCAAAGATATGACTTTTGTCAAATGTTTTGATTGTTCCTTTCCAGTAAATGCCTGTGTCAGTCCGTATCTGCAGTGGCATTATGACTGAAGCATTGTTTGGTGTGTCAGTGAATGCGAGCCGCACCTGTGCCGGTGAGTAGAGTCTCTGGTTCTGTGTGCTTCTGCGCGGTGTGAATCCGCTCTGGCTGGTGTTGGTCTTGGTGTGAGAGTGAACCCCAGCCATCGCCGCCTGTCTGTTTCCGCAGCCTCCCGCCGGCCTCTCGCCCCCATCGGCCCCGGTCGGCCGGTCCAGACGGCCCAGACAGCACAGGCTGCCCTGCGCCAGCTCCATCTCGATCTCCGCGTCCATCTCTGCGTCCTCCTGCGCTTCTTTATTGGAGTCATCCAGGTGCTTCATCAGCACGGCCACCACCACGTTAATCAGGACGAACTGAGCCGTCAGAACGAAGCTGACGAAGTACATGGGCGAAATGATCTGCAGGCTGGAGTTACACGAGTAGCTGTCTCCCGGTGGACACTCGCGCAGCGTGTCCTGTGAGCACACAAACACTAATGACTAATGATTGTCCAGTTCTGATTATTTCAAAACGATCATTAAGGGGAGACACTGTGTTTTCATGCACCTGTCAAGTTTGAGATTTTGGGCTTTTTGGTTGGTCATAAAGTGTTTTTTTTTTTTTAAGACTAGTGGAAAGAAAACATCCAAAAGACACTGTTAAGTGTTTCTTTTATAGCACTTTATATATTTGAGTCAGTAGATTTCAAATAAAATACATAATTTTAAAGGCAGGTTTCTCAAAATGAGTTTTTTTCTCCTACACTGAGCCATAAATCTTCACTTCAGTAGCACTTACACACACCAAACTTTACATTTTTTATTTCTGTCAATATCTTATTACAGAGGGATTTGTTCATATGTCACTTGCTTGATTATATACAACATTTTATTCCCCCAAAAATTGTGAAAATATATTGTTTTCTGTCTGTTCAAAGTATTTTCTGAATTATGGAGTGACAAAAATGAGATACCCAAAATTACCTCTGTAAAAACATTTGACTCCAATATGTCAAAAAAATTCAACAAGAATTTTGAAACTGACTTCATCCAGTGTTCAGATTTTTGTATTAGACATTTATGCAAATTAACACATATTTCATTAAATAATGCCTCATTTGCATACTTAAACCTAACATTTTAGAAAACTTGTAATACAAAAATGTTTGCAATTATTAATGTAATCAATCAACTGGGTAAGTAAGGTGTCATGAATCCGGTTCGTGGCCTTCCGTCCGACTACCACAAGAGGTCGCCTCTCCTTCATATTGACTCCACACACCACACAGACTGTTACATATCATCCTGGACTGCATTTCCCATCATCCATTGCACTGATTACACACAGCTGTCACCAATGACATGCTCACCTGAAAGCTATTACACACACTATATAACACCCACTCAGAACCTGTTCAGATCGCCGAGTATTGTTCAGCCTTTATCATTGTGATAGCCACTTTTTACGGAGCCTGTCTTAGTTTTCATAGTCATAGTTTTGCCTGTTATTTTCCCGTGTTTTGATTCTAGCTTGTGTATCTTGGATTTACCCTTTGACTCTGTTTGCCCCTGCCTGGACTATTGCTATGTACCTGGATTATCTCTCTTTGCCTTGCCCTGTTGGATATTGTTCGCCGATCGAAGACCTCCGCTTGGTCTAGGATTGCTCTTGTCTGACCTCTTCTATGTCTGTTTGCTGTGAACTGACCACGCCTGTTTTGACCATGCTAATTAATAAAGCTCTGCAGATGGATCCACACGTTTCCTCTGTTCCTCCCGTAACAAGGTGATATCTATTTTTTTTTTTTTTTTTTTGTTTTTTTAGCTCTATTCACCTTGCCTTAAAATACAAACCATGAAATCAGCTAAAAATCTCTCATGCATCACAGCCGCTGATCACACTGAAAAGAGTGCCACATCTGGCAGTTTTTCATGAGATTTTGGTCTATTTTTCTTTCAGACTAATGGAAAGAAAACCTCCGAAATACACATTTGAGTGTTTGTTTTACTGTACGTTTATTTTCGTCTGTAGATTTCAGTTTTAATCCATACTGGAAGGCTGTGAGGTGTGTTTTTTTTTTTTTTTTTTTTCTCTCCACTTCAGCAGCACTTAATTAAACCATTTTTATTCCTTTAAACATGAAAGTTTTATTCCTATCTATTAAACTTTAATTTTATCCCCTGTCCATATTCAGAAGGGTTTTACTGAGGGTTTTGTTCATATTTCATACACCTGAAATATATTTAACATGGTGAAAATGTATTTGTTTTCTGTCTGTTGACAATATTTTCTGATTTATGGAGTGATAAAAAGAGAAATCTAACATTTAAAGTATGATCGCTTGTGGATATTAAAATAGAGGAGGCACACTAAACTGTAGCGATCCCTACTCTTTTTTTTTTTTTTTTTTTTTTTTTGCTGCTCAATAAAAGACTACATTATACACTACCAGTCAAAAGTTTTTGAACGGTAAGATTTTTTATGTTTAAAGAATTTTCTTCTGCTCACCAAGCCTGCATTTATTTCATCCAAAATACAGCAAGTGATATTGTGAAATATTTTTAAAATAACTGTTTTCTATTTGAATATATTTCAAAATGTAATTTATTCCTGTGATCAAAGCTACATTTTCAGCATCATTACTCTACCAGTCAAAAACTTTTTGACTGGTAGTGTATGTATACAATAAAACAATATATTTAAAATTTCACTCACATATTGCTTGAAGAAAAAAAAATGTATCCTTCTGTCCTTTTTTGCAGCAAATGTGTCTATGATCAATTAAGGCTTATGCATCATCAATTAAGGTCAGCCACTCAGTTTTGCTAAATAATTCTGTTCTAACAGTGCATGCAGCCGGAAGATGGTTTAATGACCAGATTAGGCATGGGCCTTCTTTCATTTTTTTATTTTTAGCTGCAGCTTTGAAAATTTGTTGGTGATTAAATATTCAATATCTCTCCATGGTGATTGGTTGATAAACCAAAGGAGCATAGTCTTCTTCGTGGATTTTTTTTTTTTCTTCTATATTTAAATGAGAAATAGAGCCACTCTGCTGACAAAGTCAGATAATCAATGGTGATTGGTTCATTTTTAATCAATGAAGGCCAAAGTCTCCAGCTATGGATTGTGCTTCCTTTCTCTCTTTCTCTATAGACGTTCATGTGGAATAGCAGCAGTAAAACACATGGGATTCCAACTTGAGTAATATGTTATGGTTTGCAATGGTGAAATTACAAGGAATACACTTTCTGAAGACATGAATTTAATAACTTGAGATTTTATTAACATTAAATTGTAAGCTACTTCTTCCTTTTTTCCACCTCAAACTCAAACTCAAAGAGTAGGCTGTGCTTCCCCTGAAGAGCCGATCTGTTAAGTTAAATGTTTACCCTATTCACCCAAATTATTAATCAATACAATTTTAACAACTGGTTATCAAGCAGCACAACAAATCAATTACTCACCTATTATTGAAAAGAAAATAAAGAAGTATTAAGGAAAACAACACTTTGCATTCAGGGACTGTGACTGAATGCAGCTGATTTACTGTCTTTAGTTTGTGGTTTGTGTTCATATTAAAGGCTCAATGACAGCAGCGTGAGCTCTACCTTCATGATACCGTTCCAGTTATCTCCTGTTGACACCTGGAAGAGAGTGAGGAACGCCATGCCGAAGTTTTCAAAAGTGGCGTGACGACTCATGCCTTCACACGGGTATTCAACATTACACACTGAAACACAGAGAGAAACATCCACAGTTATCTCATGAACTAATCACATTTCATTTTAATTTCTCCATATTTATTCATAATGCTCACAAATGCTGCAATTATTTGATCAAAAACACAGTAAAAACAGTGAAATATTATTGCAATATTGCAAGATTGCAATATTGTAATTTATTTCTGTGATGCGCAGCTGAATTTTCAGCATCATTACTCCAGGCTTCAGTGTCACATGATCCTTCAGAAATCATTCTAATATGCTGATTTGCTGCTCAAGAAACATTTCTGATTATTATCAATGTTGAAAACAGTTGTGCTGCCTGATATTTTTGTGGAAACTGTGATATTTTATTTTTAAGGATTTCTCAGATGAACAGAAAATTTTCAAAAGAACAGCATTTATTTGAAATAGAAATCTTCTGTAACATTACAAATGTCTTTACTGTCACTTTTGATCAATTTAATTAATAATTAAAATGATTAATTAATGATTATAAATGAATATTTTCATCCTTAATGAATAAAAGTATTAATTTCTTTAAAACAATAAATAAAATAAAATAAAATAAAATAAAAAGTATTAGGTGCTTTAGGACTGAAAAGGAAATAGTTTTCTCTCACCCAGTTCTCCAAACAGCTCGACTCCGAGCGCGGCATAGATGAAGAACAGCAGAACAAAGAGCAAACCCAGATTCCCCACCTGAACAAAACACACACACACACACACAGCAGTGTTTGTGTATCCGTCGTGGGGCGTTCAGCTCATCTGAGACACTAAAGCAGCCGTCAACACTCAGAATGAAAGTCATTTAATTCCCAGAATGAGGTTTGTGCTGGTCAGGCTGCGCGATCATGCGCTCACAGCTGCTTTATTGCTCATATTCAAGGTTAATTCATTTCCATTAGACGTGCCGGAAGCCCATCTGAGCCCGGCGAGAGCTCAAGAAAACAAACACTTACTCACATTATTCCTCACATACGCTTTACTCAAACACACACAGTGGTTTTATATAAATATAGATTTAAAATCGCATGAATTAAGTTACTATTGACACATTTACAGGACTGAAGTGTGATCATCGGCGCAGTTAATCCAGTGAAAGGAGGTTTGTAGATCGACGCCATCTGTTTAATGTGTTTGTGAGTGTGAAATGAGTCAGCCGTGATGAACACTCAATGACTCTTGAAACAACATGATGAGAGCACGTCTAACGCTTCATTCACACGCCAGACGCATCTCTGCGACTTTAGGACTGAACGTCATCGTGTAGATGCTGAAATCAGATCCGTCTGCTGAGACACAGTCATCTATGATATGCATATTTCTAAGGCTCTAAATGATAGACATTATCAACTTTGCTGTTAAACCTGTTTCACACTCAATCTACTCCATATATTCTGTCGTCTGATCGATAGTTTAGAGTTTTTTATCCAGTAAAAGCTCTTTTAGTGAAATTGTACAAACGTCCAGCTTCAGCTGCTGCTTCATGTCTTTCTGCTGTTGAATCTTGACTGATTTTTATCAAGTAAACGTCAGAATAACTGTAGTAATATTTCCAGACTGAAGCAGCTCAGCTTTACTTAATTCTCCATCAATCATTTTTTAGAAAAATCAGTGTCTCAAATCTGATCATCAGGATCTTTTGAGGAGCGTTTGTTTCCAGAAGCTTTACTTTCACTGTTCCTCAGCGGAGGAATGATCTTCACCTCACATCTTCTGAGGAGCGTTTATTCCTTCATCTCTCAATCAGCATTGGATTGCATTGCATTATATGTTTGGATCATTTCAATCTCAGCTTACTAAATCATATTATTGGAGATATAGAGTGACGACTGATATTTATAGCATTTTATGTCAGTATAGTTGCCGTACTGTTAGAAAGATCTCATTGATTTACATTACAAGCATCAGAATTACATCATAGAAATATCAGCATCTGCAGCAAAATTAATATTTTTGCTCAGTTTGAATTTCTGAATAAAACTGAGCTGTTTTTTCCTCCATATTCTCACTATATCAGACTATATGAGCCATAAAAATGTGTGTGCGTGTGCGTGTGTGTGTGTGTGTGTGTGTGTGTGTGTGTGTGTGTGTACCTGCGGTAACGCCTGCACCACGGTATCAAGCAGCGCTCTCATTCCTGTGGCCATCTTCAACAACTTCAGAACTGTGAAATTGAGACAAAAACACACTGAATGTCACGGGAGAGATGGAAACATCTCAGAGAAGTTCAATCTGAGTCTCTCTAAATGAAGATCACACAGAAACATCCATGAGACGCTAACAGTTTCAGATCAGAGTGAGGTTGACTGTTTCTGACTTCACTGCTGCTCACACACTTCTGTTTTGGTTTCAAAATTATTTCACTTTTCATCTCAGTAGTGATTAAAAATGCTCAAATGCTCCAAAACAGACTCCTGCGCTGGAATACATCAGTCAGATCACAGTGCATTACCTCACAGACGCCACTGGATCATTTCATTCAGCTTATGCCCTTCATACAGACTTTTTATTCATTTAATCCATTTCTAAAACGAAAAAAAAAAAAAAAAATGGCGTAGACGTTTCGAATAAATTTAGAAAAAAAAAACTTTACTTAAAGCCTTAATATATAATTTTTCAAAAGTATTTTAATGCATTAATAACACCCTGTAATGCTCCTTGTTATGCACTGAATGATTTCATGATTAATTGTAACCACAGTTATATTATATTATACAATGTATCCATTTATTGTTACATATATGCATTAAATATAATGCGTTAAAACACACAACAAACTATAAGGAATCTGTAATTATAATGCATTTTAGCTTTGGATACATTTACATTTAGTCGTTTAGCAGATGCTTTTATCCAAAGTGACTTACAAATGAGGACAATAGAAGCAATCAAAATCAACAAAAGAGCAATAATATGCAAGTGCTATAACAAGTCTCAGTTAGCTTAACATAGTACACGTAGCGTTTTTTTTTTAAATTATATAATAAATAAAAAGAAAACAGAATGCAAAAAGAATAGAGAAAGCTAGTGTTAGAGGCCTTTTTTGCTTTTGTTAATTGTATGATAAATAAAAAGAAAAAAATAGATAGGATACAAAAAGATTAGAAAAGCTAGTTATCAGGATTGGACTGTCTTTGTGTTTTGCTCCCGGTGACCCAGTTTCGCCCTCATATGCCCTTTTTTGGTCGTTCCTGTTCCTGTCCTCGTTGTCTCATTATTAGTTGATTCCCTGCACCTGTCTGTCCCTCCTTAAGTTTAGTATATAATGTGTAGTCCTTTCTATGTTTCCTTGTCGGGTCTTAATCATCATTCCATGTGCTCTGTGTCTCCTACGCTCCCTGTGTTCCCAGTGATTGGACAAATAAAGTCTGTTTTGTTGAAGTGATTCCTACATCTCCTCACTTCCAGCACCTGAGAAACGTGACACTAGTGTTTTTTTTTTGTTTGTTCGTTTGTTTGTTTTTTAAAGAAAACAAGCAGTAATATAAGACACAATTATTTATGAAAGATACAATGCATTACAACATTTTAAAAAAAAATGTACCTTTATAATACATTATACATAAAATCTTCAAGTGTTACCATAAATTTCACAAATAATTAGAAAGAAATGTCAAGTACCACACTGAATAAAATGGGATTTTTTTTTTTTTTAGTATTTTTAGTATTTAGTATTTCTTGCAAAATGCAATCCAACAATTTTTATTTTATTTAATATGAAAAAATATTTTTCTACAGTATAAATTTTAATATTTTATTTTTAGAATTACTGATATTATTTTTTCAAAATATTTGAATTGGTAGTCCTTTTCTGTCCATCAGACAAAAAAAGGAGGTCTCACATTATGAATTATTAAAAGTGCATGACAAGTACATGGATCCAGATGAAACACTAACTAAACAATACTAACCTCCTCAGTCAATTATTGTCCTTCTAGGTCCAAATTGCATTTAATACATAGAAGTTTTCCATCTAATGAATTTTTAATTGCATAAGTGATTTTAAAATGTACTTTTCACATTTTTATCTCTGAGTTCCCGCGGCGTGTGAATAATGCGCTGTATAAATCCTCACCGCGAGCAATGCGCAGGACCCTCATGATGCGGATGATGGTGGGATTGATGGGAAGCGAAGCGCTTATTTCAATCTCCTCCAGAATGATTCCCATCACAGACAGCAGAACGATGGCCAGATCCAGCTGATTCCATCTGAAGAGACAGAAAGCTCATCACAGCCGAGATCCTCTGGAAACAGGGCTGGTGTTATTTCAGATGTGTGCTCACCTGTCCTTAAAAAAGCGTCTGAAGCCGAATGCGATGAGCTTCAGCATGGCCTCCACCACAAACGTGGAGCTGAAGAAGTAGTTGCAGTATTTCAGCGCTGTCTCCAACGACTGAGAAAAACCAGAGAGAAGAAACTCAACTCCAGATTTACTGTCATTAACAGATTGATTTCGTTCTGATTACAGACGATGCTCCTCAGAGCGGCTGGACTCTGACAAACACAATGATTCATTCATGAAACACCAGCAGGATTAATGCTGCAACTTAAATAAAACATCATATATATATATATATATATATATATATATATATATATATATATATATATATATTAGCTTGTTTCCAAGCCAACATTTCTCATTTTAATTGAATTTAAATTAATGTACTAAAATAACTACAACTGAAATTAGTTATTTAAACATGTTAAAAAAAAAACTATTAAAAATGATAAAAACACACAACCAAATATCTAAAAAAAATTAATTGAAATGAAAACAAAATATAAAAACAAAAACTGATTCAAAATATTAATACAAATTATAATAAAAACATGAGAATATCCCGCAGTGTTTCTGAAAATGTAATTCTTGTGGGGGGTGTGCACATTGTGAATGCGTGTGCACATATTTAAGAATGAATAATGAGGAATTCATTATACACTTAACTATTCTCATTTTCTTAACTTGATACTAAAATAACCAAAATCATAAAAATGAAAAATTAATAAAATAAAAATAAAATAAAAAATTATATTAAATTTAAAAATGTCAAAAAGAAAAAAAAAATTAAATAAAAATCATCAGTAAAGTTGAGAGGGCCTGTTCCAGAGACAGCCATACATGCCCATGCCAAGACGCCACCTCCACCATGCTTTACAGATGAGGCTGTATGCTTGGGATCTTTTGCAGTTCCCTTTTTTTTCTCCACATTTTTGCTTTCCCATCACTTAGATAAAGGTTCATCTTTGTCTCATCGGTCCATAAACACAGTTCCAAAACTCTTCTGGCTCACCTTTGTGCTTTTTTGCAAACTCTAATCTTGCCTTTCTATTTTTGGTGCTGGTCAGAGGTTTGCATCTTGCTGTGTAGCATCTGTAATTCTGTGTCAAAGTCTCCTGAGGACAGTAGATTGTCAGAGCATCACCCCAGCTTTCTGGAGGTTGTTGGTGATTTTATAGATATGTCTTTTAGGGTTCATTTTCACAGCTTTTATGATTTGTCTGTCATCAACTACTGTTGTTTTCTCAGCCGATCAGGTAGTTGTTGGTTGCTGGTGTCGCTGGTGGTTTCCAAACTTTTGACTTCTCCATGCCCTCTGGTTTTGCTATAGCTCTAAATGACTTCCTCTTTTCTTTTAGCATCCAAATTGCTTACTTTTCTCTCAAAGTCAGGTCTCTCATCTTCATCCTGGTTTGTGTGTGTCATCATCAAATGCAAGATTCAGAATACAGAAGTAATAGATATAACTGATACGACACATTCCCTGCTTTTAATATCTGAAGAATGAATGCAACAGGACACAGCTGATCACTTAGAAAGACCTGTGAGGCAAATGCTCCAACACTTATGCTCACATCAGATAGAGGGATGAAACTCTAAAAGTGCTGAACTTCTTAGCTGGTAAAACATCTATGTGTTGAATCACCCAATAATAAAATGTGACATTCTGTAGTTTTGTCTCATATTCATCTTTTAATCATATTTGCAAATGTCTTGAATCCACAGCCAACAGAGCAATTTTGTCTTTACTGTTCCAATACTTTTGGAGGGCACTGTAAGTGTATTTTTGTGTTTCTTATAGCAGTTAAATTATAGTCATTTTCTTTATTATTTATTTTCGTTTTTAATTCAGAGATTTTAACTTTTCATTTAGTTATTTTAATACTTTAAAGAGCAATTTTAGATTGTAATGTTCTAATGTTCTGCTATCTGTTCTGAAAACTATAAAAGGTACAGTTTTCATAAAATCAGAGAGAAAGGCTACACGGCTAGAAACTGTAAAAAAAAAAAAAAGAAAAAAAAAGAAAAAAAAAGTCAGATAATATGAGAGGCAGTGGTAATATCATTATGTTCCTATTGGTCAGTGTTAGAGGAGTTCAGCTTATCCTGACAGTTAGCCTGCTTTAGACCAGGTTAGTTTCCCAGCATAAGTTGCCACAGTGACTAAACTTGATCTAGGCCTATATTAAATTTGCTTTATGGAACCAAATCATTTGACAATGAGTCAAACTAAAATAAGCCTGCCATATTTGGTTAACTTGTTTTATGAAACAGGCCTCGAGGCATTAAAAGTGATCATATTTTCTGCATTGCATCGTATTGCATCGAATCACATTGTGTTGAATCGAATCGAAATTGGATCGCACTGCATCGTAACAGGAGTGAATCGTATCGCATCGCTAACTGCTTCATAATGTATCTTTAATGTATCGTATCGTTGGCTATGCAACGAGATGCGTATCGTATCAGCCTGAGTCATGAGATGCACATCCCTATATATATACAGTATATAAAGATACAAACTCATTCAAAATATGAATTAAATCTATAATAGTATCTACAATGACACTAAAATAACATTGAGTCCAGACCAATCAATCACAGCGAGTGTGCAAACAGCTGATTGGCTGCAGGTCATGTGACGGTGCCGCTCACCTGTGGTTGGTTGTAGTGCTCCAGGCTCATGGTGACCACATTGATGCAGATGATGAGGGTGATGAAGAGGTCCAGATAATGACTGGTGCAGAACGAGTGAATCATCAGCCGAACGCGACCGTACGAGGAGTAATACGGCAGCCGCTGCGCCTCTGAACACAAACACAGCCTTTATTATTATTAACATCATCACCACCTGCACTGTTGATGCTTTGACAGGAACACACGCTGATATTTCACTGACTGAGTGATAGATGGATGTAAATGAGGGTGAGATGATGCATGGAAGGAGAAAGAAGAGGAAACAATGGGGTCAGCGGTGATGAATGTGGCCCAGGATCTCAGGAGAAGAAGAACCAGGAGGAACACGAGAGATAAACGAGTGAGAGCAGCAGACGACACGGGAAGATGAAAAATAATAACAGACGAGAGCAAAAGAGATGAAGACAAATGAAGAAGAAGAGAGCAGCGGGACGATGGAGAAGCAATGAGAAACTAATGAGACGTTCAGACTCCTTCAGAAAGCTCTTACTGCGCCTCCTCTTCTCCAGGCGCTTCAGCCGCTTCTCCTCCCGCCGCCGCGCCTCCTCCACCTCCTGATGCTGACGGCACTTGTGGAAGTTCTCCACCACCACACCCACAAACATGTTCAAGACGAAGAAGCTGACGATCAGCAGGAAGGAGATGAAGTACAGCAGCATCCAGGGGTTGTTATTGATGATGGGCTGAACACAGACAGAGTTAAAACACTCAACGCTGAGAAATACTGCTCAACATACAGCTGAAATATTAAATATAAAGAAGAAGAGTTTGCTTTTTGTAAGAAGTTAATAGTTTTATTCATCAAGGATGCATTAAACTGATCAAAAGTGACCGTAAAGACATTTATAATGTAACAAAAACGTTCTGTTTCAAATAAATCCTGTTCTTTTTTAATTTTCTATTCATCTGTGAATCCTGAAAAATAGAATGCATTACAGTTTCCATAAAAAATATTTGGCAGCACAACTGATTTCAACATTGATAATAATCATAAATGTTTCTTAAGCAGCAAATCAGCATATTAGAATGATTTCTGAAGGATCGTGTGACACTGAAGACTGGAGTAATGATGCTGAAAATTCAGATTTGATCACAGAAATAAATGACATTTTAACATATATTCACATGGAAAACAGCTATTTTGAATTATAATAATATTTCACAGTTTAACTGTATTTTTGCTCAAATAATTGCAGCCTCGGTGCATAGACTTATTTCACAAACATTAGCATTTTTTTTTAAATGTGTATAAGTGTATGTGTATACGTGTGTGTGTGTGTGTGTGTGTGTGTGTGTGTGTGTGTGTGACCAAATGTCTCCACAAGGATAGTAAAACCTGAAATTTTTGACATTGTGGGGCCGGCCTGCAGTCCCCACGAGGGAAAAACAAATATTAAAAATAGTAAATGATGTTTATCTGAAAGTGTAACAGTGCAAACAGGTTTTCTGTAAGGGGTAGGTTTAGGGTTTGGAAATAGAAAATATAATTTGGTCAGTATAAATGTAATAGAAGTCTATAGAAAGTCCCCACAATTCACAGAAACAAACGTGTGTGTGTCTGTGTGTGTGTGTGTGTGTGTGTGTGTGTGTGACTGTGTGTATGAGTGTGTGTGTTTACCTGCTGGTCGATCCCGACAGCGTCCAGCCCGTGGTACATGATATTAACCCATCCATCTTTAGACGCCAACACAAACAGTGACATCAGAGCCTGAAATGGAGAATCAGCAAACAAACACAGCAGATCATCAGTGACAGGAAGATCACATTCATTTCCTCTGCAGGACTGAACTGATAGAACAGATTTCTAAAGCTAACAAATAAATCTCTCCTGACAGAGAACCATGAGGTTGCTGATAGTGAGTTTAACTTGAGTTTAAAAACAATACTTGAACATTGAGTGAAGAACCAAACAACTGATTCACTCGAGATTATTACCATAGAAATGAAAATCATGATAAAAAAGCACTCATTTTGATCACACACTCTCATGATGCACCATGAATAAGTTCTCTGCCATCTAAAACCCCTTATATTTGTTATGAATATGAATTAAAATATATTCTTTTAAACTTGCACTGTAATCTCTGGAATGTAAGTCTTGTTTTTTTTTTTTTTTTTGGAATAGTGTTCAATTTAATTGACTTCTTGTGGAGTGAGAGGAACTAAAATATATGTTTATAGTGTCCATAAAGTTTATAAATGTTTCTTTTTATCTTATTTTATTCATTCATTTTTCTGAATGTAATAATAAAATATCAAATTATCAGTTTTTTTTTTCTTCTCAATGCAGTTTTGACCAGATGCAAATTGTAGTCACATGTCACTTATTTTCAAGAAAATATGGTACTTAGTTTCTGTAAGTCATTAGTTATATATTCTACCGTTGTTGTGATTTTAACAGTGTCATTCACAGTGCATCATGGGACAGTAGTGCATACAATGTAGTTTTAATACACTGTCTGTATCTTTGTCATTATTGACAACATTTTCATACCATTTTTTTCATCAAACGAAAGTGTGTAATGTTCAGATTTGGCTGGTTTGGTTCATGGCTAAAAACTCTTTATTGGAGAATATTTTGTAATGTTTATGGAGGAAATACATGGGAAAACAAAGACTTCAGGAAGCAAATGCATGCGTTCACTGTTGGGCTCATCAGCAGAAGGAGTCTGACCCTCACCTGCCCCAGGTTGTCAAAGTTGTATTTGTGATGAACCCAGCGGTAATTGGCAGAGAGACAGTCGGATTTATTGGTGATGTTCTTCACATCCAAACCCACACAGTAATAGAACTTCCCTTTGAAGAGCTGTTGTCACACACACAAACACACACACACACACACACACAGAGTGAGATCAGCGTCTGACAGAGCAGGACTAGAGATCACTGTCGACTGAACATGAGATGAACCTGAACTCCTAGGATGCCAAAGATGATGAAGAAAGCGCAGCAGATGAGGACGATGTTTCCGATGGGCTTCAGCGACGTGATCAGAGTCTCCACCACCAGCTTCAGACCTGGAGCTCGACTGATCACCCTGAGGAACCATGAAGAACCGAGTCACAAACAAACAGAACCACACCGGACCTATAGACAGTCAACCTCAGAGACCCAAAATGGCCCTAAATAAATTCCATACAATTCACATAAAAAAAATAAATAAATAAAATAATAAAATACAATGAAAAAAATCTGGTAAAACAGTAGACTATCGCTCTTAAAAATAAAAGTGCTTCACAATGCCAAAGAACAACCTTTTTGTCTAAATGGTTCTATAAAGAACCTTTAACATCTGAAGAACCTTTCTGTTTCACAAAAGCTTCTTTGTGGTGAAAGAAGGTTCTTCAGATTATAAAAAGGTAAGAAAGAGATGGTTCTTTAAAGAACCTTTGACTGAATGGTTCTTTGTGGAACCAAAAATGGTTCTTGATGAGTAAAACATATGACTTTTAAAACTGCATTTTTAACATTTGTATTTTACAAAATCTGAATATTACAGTATGTTATACTTATTGTTATAGTTAAAATATACATTTTATTTAAAATTTTGATTTTAAATTTTGATTTTTTTTTTTTTCTGTGCTTTCCTGAAGCTCAAGTATTAGATGACGGCTTTAGCAACGGCAAGATTATTATATCAATTCCCAGCAAAATTCACATGCGAGAACTGACAAAAACATACACTTTCAACACAATGTGCATTTATTCAAATAAAAGTGTCTGTCAAATGCATACATGTAAATACACTCAGATGGAGGTTGAGAGACGTGATTAATGTTTAACAACACAACTGTAAACTTCATACGTTTCCCTGGAGCACAACAGCAGTCATAAGTAGCACAGGTATATTTGTAGCAATAGCCAAAACTACATTGTATGTGTCGAAATTATTGATTTTTTTTTTAAGGCAAAAATCATTAGGATATTAAGTAAAGATCATGTTCCATGAAGATATTTTTGTGAATTTCCTACCGTAAATATATCAAAACTTAATTTTTGATTAGTGATGTGCATTGCTAAGGACTTTACATTTGGACAACTTTACAGGTGATTTTCTCAATATTTTGATCTTTCTGCACCCTCAGATTCCAGATTTTTAAATAGTTGTATCTCAGCCAAATATTGTCCTATCCTAACAAACCATACATCAGTAGAAAGTTTATTTATTCAGCTTTAAGTTGATGTATAAATCTATCAATTTAAAAACAAAAAATGGACCTTTATGACTGGTTTTGTGATCCAGGATCACATATGTACTTTCCACAACAGCTCAGTTGCCTTTATATCTATAGCACTTTATATACAGGTGCATCTCAATAAATTAGAATGTTGTGGAAAAGTTAAATTATTTTAGTAATTCAACTCAAATTGTGAAACTCGTGTATTAAATAAATTCAATGCACACAGACTGAAGTAGTTTAAGTCTTTGGTTCTTTTAATTGTGATGATTTTGGCTCACATTTAACAAAAACCCACCAATTCACTATCTCAACAAATTAGAATATGGTGACATGCCAATCAGCTAATCAACTCAAAACCCCTGCAAAGGTTTCCTGAGCCTTCAAAATGGTCTCTCAGTTTGGTTCACTAGGCTACACAATCATGGGGAAAACTGCTGATCTGACAGTTGTCCAGAAGACAATCATTGACACCCTTCATAAGGAGGGTAAGCCAGAAACATTCATTGCCAAAGAAGCTGGCTGTTCACAGAGTGCTGTATCCAAGCATGTTAACAGAAAGTTGAGTGGAAGGAAAAAGTGTGGAAGAAAAAGATGCACAACCAGCCGAGAGAACCGCAGCCTTATGAGGATTGTCAAGCAAAATCGATTCAAGAATTTGGGTGAACTTCACAAGGAATGGACTGAGGCTGGGGTCAAGGCATCAAGAGCCACCACACACAGACATGTCAAGGAATTTGGCTACAGTTGTCGTATTACTCTTGTGCGTCTTACCTGGGCTAAGGAGAAGAAGAACTGGACTGTTGCCCAGTGGTCCAAAGACCTCTTTTCAGATGAGAGCAAGTTTTGTATTTCATTTGGAAACCAAGGTCCTAGAGTCTGGAGGAAGGGTGGAGAAGCTCATAGCCCAAGTTGCTTGAAGTCCAGTGTTAAGTTTCCACAGTCTGTGATGATTTGGGGTGCAATGTCATCTGCTGGTGTTGGTCCATTGTGTTTTTTGAAAACCAAAGTCACTGCACCCATTTACCAAGAAATTTTGGAGCACTTCATACTTCCTTCTGGTGACCAGCTTTTTAAAGATGCTGATTTCATTTTCCAGCAGGATTTGGCACCTGCCCACACTGCCAAAAGCACCAAAAGTTGGTTACATGACCATGGTGTTGGTGTGCTTGACTGGCCAACAAACTCACCAGACCTGAACCCCATAGAGAATCTATGGAGTATTGTCAAGAGGAAAATGAGAAACAAGAGACCAAAAAATGCAGATGAGCTGAAGGCCACTGTCAAAGAAACCTGGGCTTCCATACCACCTCAGCAGTGCCACAAACTGATCACCTCCATGCCACGCAGAATTGAGGCAGTAATTAAAGCAAAACGAGCCCCTACCAAGTATTGAGTACATATACAGTAAATGAACATACTTTCCAGAAGGCCAACAATTCACTCATTTTTTTTTTTTTTTGGTCTTATGAAGTATTCTAATTTGTTGAGATAGTGAATTGGTGGATTTTTGTTAAATGTGAGCCAAAATCATCACAATTAAAAGAACCAAAGACTTAAACTACTTCAGTCTGTGTGCACTGAATTTATTTAATACACGAGTTTCACAATTTGAGTTGAATTACTGAAATAAATGAACTTTTCCACGACATTCCAATTTATTGAGATGCACCTGTAATACAGATTGTTTCAAAGCAGCAGAGTGTCAAAACTTTGCAGGCATGTTCATGTTCCTAAATGAGAAATAGTCAGACAATTTCAAGACAAAACATCCAAGGTTAACCAGTATTTCTAACGACTCAAACTGGGGTCAAACTGAACATAATATAAGGGTTAAACATAATTCTGACTAATGATTAATGATCACTGAATGAACCTGTAGTTAGTTCTTCTCTGAAGGATTAGTTGGTCTAGTGGTCTCAAACTCAATTCCTGGAGGGCCACAGCTCTTCAGAGTTTAGCTCCAACCAGCTCCAAATCCCACCTGCTTGGAGGTTTCTAATCCTGAAGACCTTGATCAGCTGGATCAGGTGTGTTTGATTAGGGTTGGAGCTAAACTGCAGAGCTGTGGCCCTCCAGGAATTGAGTTTGAGACCACTGGTCTAAAGGTAGCCCTGGTGAGGCTGGTTTGTGTCTAGTTGACCCAACTAATCAACTAATTAGTTGTTCACCTGAGCGGACGTAACGTTCTCAGCAGACGGAGGACCCGCAGGACGCCCAGGATCTTCGCTCCGCCCGTCATCGACACCACAATATCAATCAGAGACACGAAGACGAGAAACCCGTCCAGAACGTTCCAGCTGCTGCGTAGATATGCCCGATCCCCCAGATACAGACCCATAGAAACCACCTGACACAGAACGCAAATGAAAAAGTGTAGAATATTAACCCTTTAGAGCCTGGAATTTTTTTTTTTTTTTTTTTTTAATGGAAGAGTTTATTGAAGCTTTAAACTTATTGAAGCTTTTAACTTATATTTAAAATATAAAAGATGTTTAAAAATAAGTTTGTGTATACACTTTTTTTTTGTTGTTGAGGATCATATTTGATATTATCAGGCTTTTAAGGCTCATATACTCTGATATAGTGAGAACATGGAGGAAAAAAACAGCACAATTTAATTCAGAGATTAAAACTGTGCCAAAATATGAAGAAATAAATGCTCCTCAGAAGATGTGAGATGTTTTGGAGGCTTGGGAAGATCATTCCTCCGCTGAGGAACAGTGAAAGCAAAGCTTCTGGAAACAAACGCTCCTCAAAAGATCCTGATGATCAGATTTGAGACGCACTGATTTTTCTAAAAAATAATTGATGGAGAATCAAGTAAAGCTGAGCTGCTTCGGTCTGGAAATATTACTACAGTTATTCTGACGCTTATTCGATACAAATCAGTCAAGATTTGACAGCAGATTGACAAGAGAAGCAGCAGCTGAAGCTGGACATTTGTACAATTACACTAAAAGAGCTTTTACTGGATAAAAAAAAACTCAACTATCGATCAGACGACAGAAGATATGGAGTAGACCTGAGTCTGCTGACATCTGTGCAATCTGAATAGATCCCTCATACTGAATTTGTGCTGAAATATCTGAGTTTGATGGACACATGACCTTTGATATTGAGAACTAAAGATATGTGGAGCGATTTCTTCTTTCTCAAGTCTTCTATTCTCCCTCTGTATGATTATACAGTAAGTTTGGTGTTATTTTCTGCTGCTGTCTGCTGCGTATCAAGAGCAGACCCTCGCCGATACAGACCGGCTTTTTCTCTCTGCGAGTGGAAGAACGCTCTGTTCTGACAGCATCATCAGAGTTTTTACCGCGGTAAGGTCTGACAGGTACAGAGAGAGAGAGAGAGAGAGAGAGAGAGAGAGAGAGAGAGAGAAAGACCTGCTGCGCTGTGTTTGAAGCTGATTTCACCTCAGAGACAGAAACCTACAGGACACTGACAGCCTCCCTGACGCTTCAGAGCTGGACTAGAACAAACTCCACTAACCACACAACACTCAGAGTGTGCTTTAAACTGGAGACTATTTACTAGAGTGTTCTCCCAGCATGCACAGCGACAGTCTCCAGTGCTCTCATTGGCTCATTTGCTAACAAGACTGATTTTAAAATGATCTAAACGAGCTGAATAATCAGTGTGAGCAGCAGACAGCACCGCTGAGACACTGTAATGAACACACTTACTGCTGAACCGCTTCAGTGTGTGTGTGTGAATGAATGAATATTCACAGTCAGAGATAGTCAGATTATGTGTTTTCTATAGAAACAACATCTGACACAACAGAATCAGTTCAGTGTCAATGACCACCAAGACTTATTTATTTTGATTGGTGCATCAGCAATTATGCCTGTTTTCATGGCAAGATCAATGAATTTTAAAATAAATAGTGATAGCATTTTATTTGACACTTCCCCTGGATACGTGTCAAAATTAACGGGGGCTTGGGGCAAATTTTCTATTCTATCTACTTATTTTCTTTTTTTATTTATTATAAAAAAAATGACCCTATAACACTACCATTCTCTATTTTTTTCCTACTGTTTTGACTTTTTATTTAAAAAAAAAAAATGACCCTCTAACACTAGCGTTCCCTAGTCTTTTTAAATCTACTTGTTTTCTTTTTATTTATTATATAAAAAAATCTTTGCTATGTATACTGCATTAGGCTAACTGAGACTTGTCACAGCACTTACATATTATTGCTCTTTTGTTGGTTTTGATTGCTTCTATTGTCCTCATTTGTAAGTCGCTTTGGATAAAAGCGTCTGCTAAATGACTAAATGTAAAAACGCCATCAAATTGGACAAAAATGCCCCTGCACAATCAAAATAAATTTATTACAACTGTCACAAAGTGAAAAAAAAAATGAAACGGAAAAGTGTTGATTGTGGTATTAAAATCAGATCTGCTCATGTTGCGCCATATTTATTTTTACAGGTTTTTACAGCATTGTGCATTACAACCAATCACACACGAATCCGTTGAGTTTATGAATGCAGTGGCCAATCAGAGACGTTCAAATGAGTCATCGCTGAAACACCGGAGATTTATTGAGTGTGAGCTCTCGCTGACTGAATTCTCTTATCATCAACAATGTACAGATGTACGTGTGATGTAACTAGAGCTTCATTCATCACAGCACAGACAGCTTCACCGATTATAACGGGAATTTTCTGAGAGTGCTTTAACTCATGCTAGACTACAGCCAATGATATGATAATGTAAATGTTCTTTCATCACTTTCTGTATATAATTTATTCACTGTTTGAACAACTGTGAAATTGAAAGCAATATAATTACTAATATATGTTTTTTATTCAGTTGTATTGAAATATTTCATGACATGCCACTCATATCTATCCATAACTATTTGCCTAAACAGATGGGTTTATGATGTGCATAGTTATAGATTACACTCCTCTACACACTCATTACTACATGCTTGCTAGGGTGTTCTACTGGTTGCTAGGGTGTTGATAAGTCTTTATGAGGGTGTTTTGGAAGGCTGTTCTTGTTGGTTCATAATGAGAATGTTCGGGTGGTGTTTTCTTCCTGTCTGGCAGTGATATAAAGGAACCTGTAAGACTGCCAGTGATGACTGATGTAGAGATCAGCAGAAGTAAATGTGAGGTGCTCAGGTGAGCCGTTACCTTGACGGTCATCTCGGCCACAAAGATGGCAGTGAAAACGTAGTTGGAGATGGTGAGGAAGACTCGCTCCTGACAGGAGAAGAGAGGGAGATGGTCAAACAGGGAACAGAAACAGAATGAATGTTACAGCAGTGGCGGCGGCGTGAACTAATGATACAGCAGGGCCAGGAATGAGAAGCTTGACTTTTACAGCAGGATGAAATGTCCTGTGATTATCCTGCTGGAAATGTTACATTCACACGGTTGAGGCGCTTTCACTCATTCAACACCACTGAGACGCTACAGGCATGACCGTAGCCAGGCTTTAAAAAACAGTGAGGTCCGGGGTATGGGGGAGGGTTGGGGGGTGTTAAAGAATTGTGCTATAAAAATCCCTACAAATACAACTCATTATATCAGTGATTTTCAATCCTGTTCCCCGGGACCCACTGCTCTGCACATTTTGCATGTCTCCCTTATCTGACACACTCATTTGAGTTCATAGAGCTCTTTCCTAATGAGCTGATGATCTGAATCAGGTGTGTAAATTAGGGAGACATGCAAAATGTGCGGAGCTGTGGGTCCCCAGGAACAAGTTTGAAAACCACTGCATTATATACACTATAAACACTTTAAAAGAGACAGGCATGTAGATGTTTGTGAAAGATATTTTCTCTCTTTTGGAGGGATGATCATTTTTAAATTATATTTATTGCATTAAAATTAATACTTTACTATGGGGTGGATAATTTTATCAGTTGCTTATTATTCATGCAACAATGCATATTACTGTTATAGTTTTCATTAATAATATTTGCTGTATAGATGATAACTTTGTCTAGTGCTCTTATAAATGTTTTTAGCATGACTTTGTGAAAATTTAACTACTATACTGAATGACATAGCATAGACCTCTTCATAGTGTTTGCATAGGCTTTTTTCATTTCTACTTGTTCTACAGATCTGTGTACTTACTACTTGTAAATGCTACTGTTTTTGACAGCGTTGATAACGTTTCTGACAGATAAAATCATGATATTTTTTAATTTTTTATTTATTTATTTATTTTATTTTATTATTTTTTTTTTTGCGTTTCCCTTACCGAATGTGCTATCCTGTCAGCAATAACCTGTCCATGGGCTTTTTTGATTACTGTCAGTTTAAGTGCCGGCGATGCAGTGTTGCCAGATATTGCTATTAAAACAAACAAAATCTGAAAAAAATAAATAAAAATAAACCGAAATTATTTCAAATGTTTTGCAAATAAGATAAGATAAAGATATCGCTGACCCTAAACTGCAACTTCCCTTTATTAACTTTCTAAAGTGTCAAATTAAGTGGAAAAGACAAGTCAAAAACGCTTATAATAGTTCCGCGACCTGCAACCTGCGTCCTCGCGCACAACTCTCTCAAGATTCGTTCACTCTACAGCATCTCGCAGCGATCAATTTCATGCAACAGACGCTAAACATTCTTGCAAACTGTTTAAACCGAATTATACATGCAGACATGGGTGTCGGAACCATTGTATGAGGGTGGGACAGGACCCACCCACTTTTGAAGACCAATGATATTGGACCCACCCACTTTTACCGTCTTTAATTCAGTGAATATGTCTGTGCACTTTTCAGAGCACCGTCAGTCAAATCCATTCCACATGACGAATGCCCTAATAGATTAAACTCCATAAAGCTACAGCCTTGAATTCCACACTGCTGCTTCCTCAAATCTATTCCACTTGGCTCATTCAGAGTCCATATAACTCTATTCTGTGTTTTCAGTAGGTACTCACGCCTGCTGCACTCCCGCGACACAGCATCTGCTGCTCAGATACACCTAACCTTACCCGGTACTTTATTAAAACTTTTCCATTATTTCCTTCATTTTTGTTTTAATTGAAAACAAATGTCTTTCTGATGTAATATGAGATGTGAAAAGGGAGAAGCACGATTTCGGCAAAAGTCGGACGCGAACTCGGGTCGCTCGCCTCAAAAACACAACGCGCTTTCCACAGCGCCACTGAAAATACGCTTAAGTACCTGTCTTTTCATCTAGCAAAGGTCATGTAAATAACCCCTGTCAACAAAGCCACCTATTCCATGAATTAAAAGGCACCAGACTACAGAAAATGGCATATACTCCAGTAATTTTTTTCTGGGGGAGGACCCATTCACTTTTATCTTGCTTCCGACGCTCATGCATGCAGACATTCATATGAGGAGTTTTAAACCGCAAATCAGTCATTCAGACAACAAATTTTATTTTTGTACATGAAAAATTTACCGAGGTCCAGACCTCAGTGACGTCATAGCTGGCTACGGGCCTGGCTACAGGACGAGCGCTTGCTAGCACTACACAATCAGAGCATGTGCTAGGGTGTTGTGAGTGGTTGTTAGGGTGTTGAAAAGTTGTTAGGTGTTTTTGTATTGTTGATACAGAGTTGGTAGAGTGTTCTTGTTGGTTGTTACTAGGCTGTTTTGTATTGTTGATACGTAGTTGGTAAATTGTTCTTGTTGGTTGCTAAGTGGTTGCTAGGGTGTTCTGATGGTTGTTAAGGTGTTGAAAAGTTGTTACTAGGCTGTTTTGTATAGTTAATGCATAGTTGGTAAATTGTTCTTGTTGGTTGCTAATTGGTTGCTAGGGTGTTCTGATGGTTGTTAAGGACAGGTGTGGAAAAGTTGTTACTGGGCTGTTTTGTATTGTTGATACATAGTTGGTGTGATGTTCATGTTGGTTGCTAGGATGTTCTGATATTTGTTAAGGTGTTGAAAAGTTGTTAGGTGTTTTGTATTGTTGATACATAGTTGGTAGAGTGTTCTTGTTGGTTGTTACTAGGCTGTTTTGTATTGTTGATACATAGTTGGTAAATTGTTCTTGTTGGTTGCTAAGTGGTTGCTAGGGTGTTCTGATGGTTGTTGAGAAGTTGTTACTAGGCTGTTTTGTATAGTTTATACATAGTTGGTAAATTGTTGTTGTTGATTGCTAAATGGTTGCTAGGGTGTTCTGATGATTGTTAAGGTGTTGAAAAGTTGGAACTAGGCTGTTTTGTATTGTTGATAGATAGTTGGTAAATTGTTCGTGTTGGTTGCTAAATGGTTGCTAGGGTGTTCTGATGGTTGTTAAGGGGTTGAAAAGTTGGAACTAGGCTGTTTTGTATTGTTGATAGATAGTTGGTAAATTGTTCGTGTTGGTTGCTAATTTGTTGCTAGGGTGTTCTGATGGTTGTTAAGGTGTTGAAAAGTTGTAACTAGGCTGTTTTGTATTGTTCTTGTTGGTTCCTAATTGGCTGCTAGGGTGTTCTGATGGTTGTTAAGGTGTGGAAAAGTTGTTACCGGGCTGTTTTGTATTGTTGATACATAGTTGGTAGAGTGTTCTTCTTGGTTGTTACTAGGCTGTTTTGTATTGTTAATACGTAGTTGGTAAATTGTTCTTGTTGGTTGCTAAGTGGTTGCTAGGGTGTTCTGATGTTTGTTAAGGTTTTGAAAAGTTGTTACTAGGCTGTTTTGTATAGTTGATACATAGTTGGTCAATTGTTCTTGTTGGTTGCTAATTGGTTGCTAGGATATTCTGATGGTTGTTAAGGTGTTGAAAAGTTGCAACTAGGCTGTTTTGTATTGTTGTTAGATAGTTGGTAAATTGTTCTTGTTGGTTGCTAATTGGCTGCTAGGGTGTTCTGATGGTTGTTAAGGTGTTGAAAAGTTGTTACTAGGCTGTTTGGTATTGTTGATACGTAGTTGGTGTGATGTTCATGTTGGTTGCTAATTGGTTGCTAGGGTGTTCTGATGTTTGTTAAGGTGTTGAAAAGTTGTTACTAGGCTGTTTTGTATTGTTGATATATAGTTGGTAGAGTGTTCTTGTTGGTTGCTAAGGGGTTGTTAGGGTGTTGTAGGTGGTTGCTAGGGTGTTGAAAAGTTGTTACTAGGCTGTTTTGTATTGTTGATACATAGCTGGTGGAATGTTCTTGTTGGTTGTTAGGGTGTTGTGGGTGGTTGTCAGGGTGTTGAAAAGCCATCTCAAGGGTGTTTTGTATTGTTGATATATAGTTGGCGGGATGCTCTTGGTGGTTGATAGGGTGTTGAAAAGTCATTACTAGGGTGTTTGGTAATGTTGGTACATAGTGAAGTGTTCTTGTTGGTTGCTAAGTAGTTGTTAGGGTGTTGTGAGTGGCTGCTAGGATGTTGAAAAGTTGTTACTAGGGTGTTTTGTAATGTTGGTACATGGTGGAGTGTTCTTGTTGGTTGCTAAGTGGTTGCTAGGCTATTCTGATGGTTGTTAAGGTGTTGAAAAGTTGTTACTAGGCTGTTTTCTATTGTTGATACATAGTTGGTGTGATGTTCCTGTTGTTTGCAAAGTGGTTGTTAGGGAGTTGTTGGTGGTTGTCAGGGTGTTGAAAAGCCATCACAAGGGTGTTTGTATTGTTGATACATAGTTGGTGGGATGTTCTTGGTGGTTGCTAGGGTGTTGAAAAGTTGTTCCTAAGGTTTTTGGTACTATTGGTACATGGTGGAGTGTTCTTGTTGGTTGCTAAGTAGTTGTTAGGGTGTTGTGGGTGGACGTTAGGGTGTTCTGGTGGTAGTTAAGTCTTTACTAGGATGCATGACTGTTTTCAATGAGTAATAAACATTTTCAGTTTAGTATGTTTAATACATTTTGAGAAAACATCGCGTAAAACAAGATTTTGTTTGATTTCTGTCTGATTGTAGGATGTGATGCTACACTGTCGTGATCTTGTCTGACACTTAGATCTGTGCAGATCGTTCAGGTGGAATTAAAGCTGGAGTTTCCTGTTGGTTTCTCCCGTGTGAAGCTCAGGCACTGATCTGAAAGTATTCATGCAGAGCTGCAAATCACTGTGTCACTCTTGCCAGACGAGACTATGAAAGAGAGTGAGGAATGTACCAGGCTGCCCTGATGGATTCTGGGTCTCTCCAGAGCCACTGTGATGCAGTTGAGGAAGATGAAAGCCAGAACCACATAGTCAAAGAGCTTATGAGCGATGATCGTCTGACACAGCAGACGGAACCTGCAGAGAGATCGACAGAGAGACAGTCAGTCTTCATTCCACCACTATTACTTTGTGTTTATAGTCTACTTTAGCTTTGATATTGTTGAGATCTTATGAAATTGTATCTTATGCTGCATATCAAAAACTAATGCTAAAATTAATTTGTGGAAATTTTTATTTTACTTAACTAAATAAAACAATCAGCAATCACAGTCTATTTTGTTTTATGTGTCCTTTATCTGAAATAGTAGAAATAATAGTGCCACCATCTGCAAATAGTAATAATATGAATTATTTCACAGACATTCCTTCAAAAAAAAAAAAAAAGTCATGCTGCAAAGATTACCTGCCACTAAACACATCAAACAAAACTCCTGACAAATCCTGGACAGAAAACCTCAGAATATTAGATCATATATATTATAATTAAATAGCATTTATAGACATATAAGGACTTATATCCTTTTGAAATATAAAAGTTCCCAAAATGTCAATAAAAAAATGCATTTTATACTTGTAATGTGATGATCAATCATAAATGTGATTATTTGGTAAGTAACATAGAAATACTGCCAATACTAGCATTTTTTTATACATTTTTATTTTTCAAAACATTTGTTTTAAACTTTTTGAAATCCTAAAATAATCCATTTAAATTAATTTTGATTAGCAGATTTCCAGTGTGACTACACTATACATGTTTCCCTAAACCCGCGTCGCTATCAGCTGCTCGTGATGTGCAGTGATCACTAATGGTTCGTCCAAGCTGTTCACGTGTCACAGGCTTCTGACCTCTGATATATCCAGTGACAAGTTCTTCACCCAAAGCATCTGCTTTATCAACACAATGTGATCTGCTCATATGAGCGCTGAAATGATCACATGCTGTGAAACAGGCCTGAGACTCTCAGAGGTCACATGTTTGCCCTTCTGCAGTCTCTGAGTAACTTCACGTGTTCTGTCATGTAGAGCAGCACTGAGCTCCAGCACAGCGGTGTCTCTGATGGACTCTTCCCACTATCAGCATGACTCTAATCAGATCTGTGAGTGTCATTAAACTCTGATTCTGATGAAGAACATCTGACAGACCACATGAGGAAAACCCATTCTGATGGGTCAATATAGACCAGACTCAACCAAACCAGATGCTGAGGAGCTCAGCAGAGCAGCAGGAGTCTGAGGCGGTCAGACGAGAGCCGGTGTCATACAGTCGATATACAGAGCTGTTGGAAGGGCGTTCAGACACGATACACAGCAGAGTGACTGCATTCACTATTTCACAACAGATAAAGTGTTACTAAGCTTATTAACTCTTTCCCTGCCAAACACGGAATTTTCTGGGTTTCAGTGTTCTCGCTGTTAAACACTTGGGGGCACTATTATGCATCTCCTCAATGAGTGTAGAATGTGCCGATCAAAAATACAGACAAGGAAGACGAAGAAACGAGCGATCTCATATGTAAGCATATGCATTTGAAAAATAATGTGATTATTAACACTAAACCACATTTAAATGAAAACTGCCTAATGTTACCGAGTGAAATATCGATCCAGGAAGTGGTAAAGGACTGTGCAAGCTTTGGGATACTGATGGAAGCCATCTACTGCATCTTTACTTTGATAATAGTATTGAATATTATCAAGATATAGTATTTGACAAAAATTAAATTTTCTCAGCTTTTTGCTTGAAATGTTGCTTTTTTTTTATTTATTTATTTTTTTTTTTTACGAAACTTACCTACGTTCAAGTGTTGATTAAAAAAAAGAATGCTTGAAGTTAGGATAAAATGGAAAATTAATAATAAAAAAAAAAAGTTTAAAAGTAGAGAGTCTGTTCTTTATTTTGATGTATTGCATGTCCAGAAATTCTTAAAACAAAATATTCTGGGGGCCATGGAATTTTAGTGAAAATCATCAAAAATGCTAGCGGGGAAAGAGTTAATATGACTGAAATCAAGAAGCAGTAAGAGATTTTCTCATTTTAGTATTTTTGAAGTAAAACCTGTCAAAAATTACTATTTTCTCATTGTTCTATGTAAACCTCTTGAACACAGCAGATGTTAAACTGAAATCTGTAACATGAATATTTTTATCACCCTCACCTTTTGAATTCACATTAGAATAAAGAAAATCTATTTTTCTTTTTAAATAACTGAGAAACAATTGAAGTTATATGACATAAGTACAGTACTTTGTACTTTTGTCTACATGAAATTGCAATGTAGTAAAAATAATTTTTCATTGTAACTAAGTAAAAATACAAATATTCACACAAGTATTTTAACAGAATTCAAGTAAAGTACAGATTAATTATAGGAATTAAGTAATACTACACAAATACTTACACCTCTGAAAAACATCATTCAGTCAATCAGACTGACCGAACATAGATTTGAACAGAATGAGAGTGTATGTGAGTACATACTTGTTCTGAGGGGAGAATAAGTAAATGGACCAATCCTCTCTCTTCTCACACCAGTCCGGACGATAGACCTCCATCATCTTCTGGATACGAAAGCAGAGGCTCTGCGACACACACACACACACACACACACAGGACTCTGGTTATCTGAGATAAAGGCAACTCTTTCCAATTTATTTTGAATAACAGTTTCATTTTCCCTGGGAGACGTTTCCAATAAACGGAGTAAAATATGAGGATTAATGCATCTGTATGACATCCATATTCATGTGAGTGGACAGCTGCTGTGACCCAGCGGAGTTTGGCTATTGTGTTTGCTGTCATTGTTCATAATGAGCTTCTTCATTTTGTTTATCCTCCACACACAAACACACGTCTGTGAATCTACTGCTGCCGTATTTCACTTACGAGACGTTTATTAAATGCTAAAATGAACCGAGAGTCGTCTGTCAGACATGACGATGTGCCGCTCAGCAGAGAATCGCTCTAATGATACGCTCAAACTGATTCACAATAGCGTTTTTAAATCACTTCACTGAGAGGAAGAGCTTCCTAAAGGACCTTTAAAACTGTGAGAGATCGTCAGGCTCAGAGAAAATGTGTAACTTTATTTCACTTTTCATGTGCTGCTTCTCAGAGAAAATCATCTGAAATTAGCATAATGGATTCAACAGCAGAGTTGAGGAAACTGAACACTTACTGACCGCTGAAAGCAACAGCACATCTGTCTGTTCACCTCTCTAACCATCTATACGTCTATCTATCCGTCTATCGGCTTATCTATTCACCTGTCTATCCATCCATATGTCTACCTACCTGTCTATCTATCTATTTACCTGTCTGTCCATCTATATGTAGATCCATCTATCTACTTATATATCCATCTGTCTATAGATCTACAATATACGTCTACCTATCTCTCTATCTGCCTATCTACTTACCTGTCTATGTCTATCCAACTATACATCTGTATATCTATCTATACATCTATCCACCTATACGTCTGTCTATCATCTATCTGCCTATCTATGCATTTATGTCTATCTATCCATCTATCTGCCTATCTATCCACCTGTCTATCCATATATATGCCTATCCATTTATGTCTATCTATCAATATATCTGCCTATCTATTTACCTGTCTGTCCATCTGTATGTCTATCTATCCATTTGTCTATAGATCTATGTCTACCTGTCTGTCTGCCTATCTACTTACCTGTCTATGTCTATCTATACGTTTATCCAGCTATATGTCTGTCTATCTATCTATCTGCCTATCTATCCACCTGTCTATTCATATATACATCTATCTCTCTGTAGGTCTGCCTATCTACATGCCTATCTATCCACCTGTCTATCCATCTATCTGCATATCCTCCAGTCTATCCACTTATCGACCCATCATCCATCTCTCTGGCCATCAATCTGTCTATCATCCATCTATCTGTCTATACATCTATCCATCTACCTATCTATCCATCCATCCATATATCCGTTAATCTATCTGTCCATCCATCCATCCCCATCCATCCATCTATTTATCTGTAGTGAAGGGGAACACTTCGTCATTGTAAACATTAAGCCTTGACAACAAAACCTCATTTATAAGAAACACTTATAGCCATTTTAACAGGATGTTGTTCTGCACTCACATATCCTGTGTCTTCCTCCAGGTCGTTCTTGTCTTTGCGTGCGTTGAGCTGTGGATAAACCTCTCCCAGCAGTGTCCCCTGAGGGCCCGGGCCCTTCCCATTGCAGTCCTGGTGTTCTGCAGACACGCTCTTCTTCTGGACCAGCGGGGGGCGCTGCAGGAGCTCGGGCAGCTCGAGCGAGAGAGCGCGGCGGTGTCGGTACGACAGGAAGGGCGGATGAGGCAGGAGAGACTCGTGTTCGGCGGGGTATGAGTGAGCACTGCGGACACGTAAGCTCCCCCCGATGACCCCTCCGGCCCTCAGGCCACGAGCGGAGCGACCCGCGCTGTTCCAGCTACACCGCCGGCTCCAGGATGGCTGAGAGGGAGCACGCCCCCAGTGGTGGTAATGGGAACTGCGGCTAAGGCGCTACAGAGAAAGAAGGAAACTTGTTCATTTTTTTTTTATCTCCAGGAGACAGATTTACACAAATCTTTTAAAGAAAGGAGTTAAGAAATTAAGAATGTTCCTAGGTGCAATTCTTGAAAAATTCTTAAGTAGTTCTCAAATATGAAACATTATTATTATTTTATTTTTTATGTCCTGGGGCTGGATTGACAAAAATCTTCTTAAAGAATTTTATACATTTCTTAAGATAAATTCCAAGAAGTCTGTAAGTGCAATTCATGTAAAATTCATAAAAAGTTCTCAAATATGAATTGATGAATTGATTCTATTGTTTTTTTGTTTTTTGTTTTTTGTTTTTTTTCTGAAGAAGAAATCGACAGTCTTTGGCATTGACTGAAAATTCATTATTTTGTATTTACAGTGGTGGCCAAAATTATTAGAACACTTGGCATATTTAAGAGATTTCAGCTGTTTTTTGTTGAATTGGCCACTACAAAACCCATACAACGAACTATTGCCAGAACTACCAGTGATGGAAGGAATCTGCTGGAACATTGAAAATGATGGACTGGCCCCTCAAAGCTCAGACCTCAACCCCATCGAGCAAATTTGGGGCTAGTTGTATAATAAACTGGACAGATCTATTGTACTTTGGCTTGAGTTGCAGAAGGCATGGGATAACATTAATGTTGAAGTTCCTGGGAAATATACTGACACTATGCCAGAGAGATGTGCTGCTGTAATTGCTGTAAAAGGTGGACATACCAAATATTAAAGTTAAAAGTGGATAAAAACAGTATGACTCCATCTGATATTTGTTGTGCTCAGAGCAACCATCTGCATGTTTCATGAACATCATGAAATGAAATCATATTTTGGAGGCAATATTTTCAGATCTGTCAAGTGTTCTAACAATTTTGGCCACCACTGTATAGGCTAAAATTAAAAACAAGCTCCCCGTTTCACTTGTTTTTGTATTGTTATTGAATTTTGAATTCAGCAAAAAGTTGCATCATGCATAATCATTATTGATCATTGTTTACATTATCAATCATTGATGCCAGCTCATGCAAAACCATAGCCAGTAGTAGTAAGTATTATAATGTTGTGTTTTAATGCAATTATTCTGAAATAAATTCAAGCAATATCTTACCTCTAGGGATTTAAGACGAGGCTATCCTAAATCAAGAAGTAATTTTAAAATGGCTTTTAAGAAGACTCTTTTAAAACATCTGAACAATCTTAATGGAAAATATAAGAACATTCTTAAGTATTTTTTGAAAACACAATATTCTTATATTTTATCTTAAGAAAGAAAATAAGAAAAAAATTCTGTTTAGGAAGTATGTTATTCTTGAATGTTTTGTGAATCCGTCCCCTGACTCCTAACGAGCCTTTAAGCGCTGCAGATGAGTTAACTTCACGCAGTTGCGTGTGTGTGTTAATTGCAGTCGTGGTGTTTCTGATCTCGCTGACTGTATTCGCTCATTTTTAGCAGCATGGGCGGCAAAAGCAGTTGCCATAGAAACTTGTGTTCTCCGGCGTCAAGCTCTCGTTTTGACCTGATGCTCACGAAACCTCAGTGTTCACATCTGACCATCAATAAAGAGACACAGTTCAGACGTCACATTTGGTGACTCGACATCATTAGGATGAGGGATTTACACAGCAAGAAACATTTCATTCTGTATGAAGTGTGCAAACAGTTTCTGTCTGAACGTTCATGGGTTTTACCATGTTTTACCATGTTCCCAGAGATTCTTTCCCACCACAATCCCCTGACGGCACGTGACTTCAAGAACAACAGCTCAACACACTATATTTAACCCAAGCGGCTCGCGCTCGTCTCTCTCGATACACACGGCTGCTTCAATTAAAAGAGGGGTTGCTATGGAAACCCCAAAAGCCTTGGCTGAGCGTCCGTCGCACATTATCAAGAGAATTTTGGTCTCTCGCAAACACACACACACACACACAGACGAGTCTCTGCTTGAGGGATCTTCTAATTCCAAACATTAATCTGCACTAATGTTTCCTTGACTCATTACATCCACAGACACACAAATGCACACATGATGAATGATCGTCTGACGTGATGACACTGATTTCTTCATCGACTGACCAGAGATGATAATCTCCTGCCCAAGCAGATGGTTCTGCTCCGGTGGTTTTCCTCGGAGAAGCCGGTCCTGGTCTTCTCCTCTGCCAGCGGTGCCAGATCCAGATGTCCATTAGGAGTGAGAGACGACAGCTTGGGATCTGGAGGAAAGAAACGGCAGTCATCCAAAGCCAAGAGCAGATCTCTGGCCATCAACAGGCCGTGAAGCTCTCCGGAGACGGCACTCATGTCTCCTTCATGAGTCCCTGTGGAGTTTCTCGCCCTTTACAGCCACAGAAACTCAGAAACTGGAGGATTAACAGTCCATCAAAAGTGTCAGACAATCCCACAGAGTTTAACACTAAAAGATGCTCAGATTTCACCAGCTCAAGTCTGTTTAACTTCTCAATCAAGAGCAACAACACTGGTTGAGTAGATTCATACGTGATATTTACAGGACACAAAAACGTTTTCTCAAAACACCTGCAATCAGATTGGCTTTACATCATTTGCAGGAATCAGTGTGCATAGATTTGAATATGAGTCCAAATCAACATCACATTAATAATAAGTCAAGTCAGACACATCGATGAAAGAGATGAAGTTCAGTCCAAAATCCAGTGTTTTTTCATGTTTCATGGACTCATCTACACTAAGTATTACATCTTGATTCAACTGCACATCTATTTCCCACCAACTTGTATCCATTCGTGACAAATGAAGCATGGCAGTGAGCTGGGTATAGTTGATGGGTTATATAATGAGAGTGAATGTGCTGTGATCATACCAGAGAACGTGAGCGAGTTTTTGTGCTGTTCACTTCCATTAGAGGAAGATCCTTCATCATCATCATCATCATCAGAGTACGAGCGATTGGCATCACCCTGAAACACACAGCTCTCATCAGCATGAAAAACAGGACAGCACTCTTGGCTAAGAGATTTCACAAAGTCAAAGAGATGGTGCTTTTTCAGCACAAATTTAAAGGGGTCATATGATGCAATTTCATGTTTTCCTTTGTCTTTGGAGTGTTACAGGCTGTTTGTGCATAGATAAGATCTATAAAGTTGCAAGGATTAAAGTCTCAAACCCAAAGAGATATTCTTTATAAAAGTTAAGACTTGTCCACACTCTCCTAAAACGGCTCATTCAAACACGCCCCCACATGTCTACATCGTGATATGGGAAGATTTGCATAACACCGTCCAAACGTATATGCAAAGAAAGAAGGTTTAACTTTTATTCTCGCTGTAGTATTGTTGCTGCCGCCGGTGTCATGTCCTGGAGACGCTGTTTTTCGTTGTGATAGCAAAAGTACTTTGTTTGGGCTTCCAAAAGGGGACACAACTAGAAATCAGTGGTTAAGTTATATTTACAACACTGTTCCAGAACAGTACAACGCAAATATTCGAGTGTGTGCAGCACATTTTACGGAGGACTGTTTCCTGATCCTGGGAGAGAGTAGCCTAGAATGTAAACACTATGAATGGCTGTGAACACTATAAAGTGGGGCAATTCCAACGTCGCAAGGACAGTCTGGTGCTTCTAACTCACAGCCTGTAAGTACATTTCGATATTTAAAGAATTTGCTACTGACTATTCAAACGTAAGTTTTGAGCTGTGTAGAGTAGTGCTTGTTTGACGTTTCTACGATCACAAATGCAGACATGGTGTTATGTTTGGGCGGCGCGGCACAACGTGTAAAAAGACCTTATGAGTCATTATAATCAGTAATTATGTCCTCACTGAATGCAACAAATGCCTCGTTTATAGTGGGTTTTATTGTTTTAGTCTCGTCGCGCCAGGACACGGCATCACAACATGGTAAGGGGCGTAACATTTCCGTCACACGCTTGAGGTATTTGGCCAAACACGCACTGGATAGCTGGCCAATCAGAGCACACCTCGCTTCTCAGAACGATAAGCTTTGTAATAATCAACGCATTTCGGAAAGGTGGGGCATAGAGGAGCAAGAATGATGTACAGTATGTGGAAAATAATGTGTTTTTTGAACCTCGAACCGCGTAAACACATTGCATTACATCAAATACACAAAATATTGTTCTTTTTAGCAACATCATATGACCCCTTTAAATTTACAGATTGCAAATTTACAGAAAGAGAGTCTGGTGAGGATGAACGTGACGAGCTGCACAAACCTCACTGAACAGCATGAATTTCAATCAGAAACAACAACATTATGTCTTTCCCAATAAAGAAACTATCTATATTTTGCTTGCTGCAACAACTCTCTTATTCTACCAAATAAAGAGAAACACTTCAGTTTAGGGATGCATATTACTAGCACATTGACTGTTTATTAGTACTTGTAAAGCACATATCAGTGCCTAATTCTGCATGAACATATTTTAGATCCCTTAATCCTAAACCCCACACCTAAAGTTACCAACTACCTTACTAAACCATTCCAAAATTCTCGTCCAACATTTTTGCATGCTAAAAAATAAATACGACCTCACATTGTGTCAATCACGTTTACACACTGTCCCCGAAACTTTTGTCCATCATAAAAATATTCGGACCAGGTTCGATTTTCTGCGTTTTCACATCCGTAGCAAGTATTTTGATAGGAAAGGATGACGAATACGAAAAAAAAAACCCTGCATTTATTAATATTAAGTAATGGAAATTTTTACATTTACTAATATCTTTTTTTATATCCATAGCTGTATCTGTTAACACTAATTAATGCACTGTGAATTAACATGAACAAACAATGACTAACATTAAGAAGGATTAATAAATGTCATAAAAAATATATTGCTAATTGATAATTCAATTTAGCTAATGCATTAACTAACATTAACAAATGAAACTGAAGAATCGCTTTGCCTCACTCTACAAATCAGGAGTTATTATTATCAGGAGATATTACAATTAAAATAATTAATTTCAACAACTTTTTTTACATAATTTGCACTTGTCTTGGCATTCAGTGTGGACAGCAAAGAAAGAATTTCATTGTACAGGGAAACTTGCTTTTCCTCACTGTGCACATGACAATAAACACTTTGAATCCTTAAATCCTTTGAATCCTATTCTGATTCATTCATTGTTTAGAATCAATGTGCAGCTCCAGGAATCAAACTGAATCAGACAGTCTAATCAATGAAGCACTGAACCAGCTGAAATGACTCACCTCAGCCTGAAATCCCTCCACCAGAATGGCCACCAGCAGGTTGAACAGCACGTAGTTCCCAAACGTCATCAGAGCCACAAAGTACAGAGCCACCAGAGGAGACGTGGAGGCCATGCCATTATACAGGACCACGTTCCAGTCCTCCTGAGTTAGGATCTACACACACACACATGTGAGGAGAGATTCGTGTGTGTGTGTGTGTGTGTGTGTGTGTGTGTGTGTGTGTGTGAACATGCTTCACAACTCCTTGTTCAAGCTCTTGTTCTGTCCAGACTGGACTATTGCAATGCTCTCTTGTCAGGCCTTCCAGCCAGTCCTATCAAACCTCTACAATTAATCCAGAACGCTGCAGCAAGATTAATTTTTAATGAGCTGAAAAGAACACACGTCACACCTCTGTTTATCAATTTGCACTGGCTACCAATAGCTGCTCGCATAAAATTCAAGGCATCGATGTTTGCCTACAAAACCACCACTGGCTCTGCACCCCTTTACCTAAATTACTTCAGACTTATGTGCCTCTAGAAGCTTACGTTCTGCAAGTGAACGACGCATTATTGTTCATCCCAATGAGGCACACAATCACTTTCACAGACTTTTACATGAAATGTTCCCTCCTGGTGGAATGACCTGCCCAACTCAATCTGAGTCCTTAGCCATCTTAAAGAATCGGATAAAAACACATCTCTTCCATCTTTATGTGACCATCTAACTCTAGCACTCTCTATTCTAATTCTATTCTTTAAAAAAAAAGTCCCTTTTAGACTTGCACTCTATTCATTTACTGCTTGTTTTCTTATAAAAATAAATAAATAAATATATAAAAAACTAACACTAGCTTTTCTAATCTTTTTGTATTCTGCCTATTTGTTTTCTTTTTATTTATTATACAATTAACAAAAGCAAAAAAAGGCCTCTAACACTAGCTTGCTCTATTCTTTTTCTATTCTATCTGTTTTCTTTTTATTATATAATTGTATTAAAAAAACAAAAACAAAACCCTGTTAGTTGTACTGCGTTAAGCTAACTGAGACTTGTTATAGCACTTGCGTATGCTCTTTTGTTGAATTTGATTGCTTCCATTGTCCTCATTTGTAAGTCGCTTTGGATAAAAGCGTCTGCTAAATGACTAAATGTAATTACATATATATATATGGTTGGGTCACCCTTAGCAGCAACAACTGCAATCAAGCGTTTGCGATAACTTGCAATGAGTCTGTTACAGCGCTGTGGAGGAATTTTGGCCCACTCATCTTTGCAGAATTGTTGTAATTCAGCCACATTGGAGGGTTTTCGAGCATGAACCGCCTTTTTAAGGTCATGCCACAGCATCTCAATAGGATTCAGGTCAGGACTTTGACTAGGCCACTCCAAAGTCTTCATTTTGTTTTTCTTCAGCCATTCAGAGGTGGACTTGCTGGTGTGTTTTGGATCATTGTCCTGCTGCAGAACCCAAGGTCGCTTCAGCTTGAGGTCACGAACAGATGGCCGGACATTGTCCTTCAGGATTTTTTGGTAGACAGCAGAATTCATGGTTCCATTTATCACAGCAAGTCTTCCAGGTCCTGAAGCAGCAAAACAGTCCCAGACCATCACACTACCACCACCATATTTTACTGTTGGTATGATGTTCTTTTTCTGAAATGCTGTGTTACTTTTACGCCAGATGTAATGGGACACACACCTTCCAAAAATTTCAGCTTTTGTCTCGTCAGTCCACAGAGTATTGTCCCAAAAGTCTTGGGGATCATCAAGATGTTTTCTGGCAAAACTGAGACGAGCCTTTATGTTCTTTTTGCTCAGCAGCGGTTTTCGTCTTGGAACTCTGCCATGCAGGCCATTTTTGCCCAGTCTCTTTCTTATGGTGGAGTCATGAACACTGACCTTAACTGAGGCAAGTGAGGCCTGCAGTTCTTTGGAGGTTGTTCTGGGGTCTTTTGTGACCTCTTGGATGAGTCGTCGCTGCGCTCTTGTGGTAATTTTGGTCGGCCGGCCACTCCTGGGAAGATTCACCACTGTTCCATGTTTTCGCCATTTGTGGATAATGGCTCTCACTGTGGTTCGCTGGAGTCCCAAAGCTTTAGAAATGGCTTTATAACCTTTTCCAGACTGATAGATCTCAATTACTTTCTTTCTCATTTATTCCTGAATTTCTTTGGATCTCAACATGATGTGTAGCTTTTGAGGATCTTTTGGTCTACTTCACTTTGTCAGGCAGGTCCTATTTAAGTGATTTCTTGATTGCGAACAGGTGTGGCAGTAATCAGGCCTGGGTGTGGCTAGAGAAACTGAACTCAGGTGTGATAAACCACAGTTATGTTGGGGGACAAACACTTTTTCACACAGGGCCATGTGGGTTTGGATTTTGTTTTCCCTTCATCAGAAAAAACCTTCATTTAAAAACTGCATGTTGTGTTTACTTGTGTTATATATGATTAATATTTAAATTTGTTTGATGATCTGAAACATTAAAGTGTGACAAATAAAAAAATAAAAAAATAAAAAATCAGCAAGGGGGCAAACAATTTTTCACACCACTGTAAACCTAGTTATGTGTACTGTTTTAGGCTAACTGAGACTTGTCATAACACATGCTTATTATTGCTCTTTTGTTGGTTTTGATTGCTTCTATTGTCCTCATTTTTAAGTGGCTTTGGATAAAAGCGTCTGCTAAATGACTAAATGTAAGTCTGTGTGTGTGTGTGTGTGTGTGTGTGTGTACGTGTGTGTGTGTGTGTGTGTGTGTGTGTGTGTGTGTGTGTGTGTGTGTGGGACATCTCTCTCTCTTTACCTGAAACACAGTGACGATCGCCCACAGCAGAGAGTCAAAGTTCTTTCTGTCCGGGACCGTGTCTCCAGTGTCCGTCTTCAGACTGAACTTGCAACCGAATATATGCATTCCCAAAATACTGCAGACACACAGAGAGAGACGTGTGATTCAGAAATACTACAGTAGTCTAGTACCAAACTTTGGTCTCAAACTGACACACACACACCTGAAGATGAAGATGAAGAGCATCAGCAGCATGCAGAATGTGGCCACATTGTCCATGGTCTTCATCAGAACCACCAGCTGTCTGCGCAGCGCCGGCATGAAGCGAACCAGCTTCAGGACCCGTAGCAAGCGGAAGGTGCGGAGCACCGAGAGACCGCCGTCAGACTGACCCGCGATCTCACACACGCTGCGTTTGGGATGCTCATTAGTGAAAGCACTTCTGTTCTTACGCACAAACTTCTGTTATTTGATTAGTCAGTTTGTTTTGTTGAAGTTTAGTGAAATTATTCTATCACACACGTCTCATGATAACGTAAAATTGCATTTTGAAGCTGTATTTTCAAAACTACAGGTAAGTGTGATGATAAAAACATGATTATATTTGCTTGTTGATATACAAACTAAGACTGAAAGCTGAGCTGAAGTCAGTAAGATTTGCCTTTTTATTCATCAAGGATGCGTTAAACTGATCAAAAGTGACAGAAGATGTTTATAATGTTAAAAAAAAAGGATTTATTTCAAATAAATGCTGTTCTTTCAGACTTTCTATTCATCTATGAATCCTGAAAAATAAAATCGATCATGGTTTCCACAAAAACATTGGGCAGCACAGCTGTTTTCAACATTAATAATAATTAGAAATGTCCTCCTGCTGATGTTTTTTTATTATTCCTGCTTCTTATTTAGATTTATTTTGGCCAGTATTTTTTAATTTTTTTTTTTATTTATAAATTTTTTGTTGTTGTTGATTGTGTGGTATTGAGCAGCAAATCAGCATATTAGAATGATTTCTGAATGATTATGTCACACTGAAGACTGGAGTAATGATGCTGAAAATTCAGCTTTGATCACAGCAATCAATTACATTTTAACAGATATTCATATAGAAAACAGCTATTTTAAATTGGAATAACATTTCACTGTTTTACTGTATTTTTGATCAAATAAATGCAGCCTTGGTGAGCAGAAGAAATTTCTTTCAGAAACATTACAAACTCTTACCAACCCCAAATTTCTACATGTGTATGCACAGTTTAAGGTGTATTAAACCCTTAAAAATACTTTAAATGTAACAGAAAAGCATCAGTAGATGTTTCACTGGTAATTACCTGATGATCACGATGATCCCATCAAAGATGTTGTACGGATTGCGCAGGTAATTAAAGCAGCCGAATGCTGTGAGCTTGAGGATCATCTCCAGAGCAAACATACTGGTGAAGACGATGTTACAGATCTCCAGAACATTAGTGAGCTCCTCCGGCTGAACACACACACAGAATGAGAAAATGAAACACATCATTAACGCAAATAATGAAGAGAAACAATGATGAGACACAGAGATTCTCATCAACTCATTCTCATGTTCTTCAGCTCATTCAAGAATCACTGAATATCAGCAGGTTAATAGGTTGGGCTATAGCTAATATCATTACGCCTATAGAAAAACACTGCAAGTATGATACGTGTGTGTGTGACATACGAGGACACAAATTTGTATAATGACATGGGTATGACATAGGTATTACAAAGAGAAGGTGACTTATGAGGACATTACCCAATGTCCCCATTTTTCAAAAGGCTTATAAATCATACAGAATTAGTTATTTAGAGAACGTAAAAATGCAGAATGTTTCCTGTAAGGGGTAGGTTTAGGTGTAGGGTTGGTGTAGGGTGATAGAAAATACAGTTTGTACAGTATAAAAACCATTACGCCTATGGAATGTCCCCACAACTCACAAAAACAAACGTGTGTGTGTGTGTGTGTGTGTGTATGTTTAACCTGCTCATGATGCTCTATGCCCATGCTGATGGTGTTGATGAGGATGGCCACCATGATTCCTCTGTTGAAGTATTTGCTCTCCACAATGCCCCACAGTTTGACCCTCATCTCCATCCACAGCTCTCGGCTCCGCCTCTGACACGCCCCCTCCTCCCTCTTGCACCTGTCCGTCTCCTCAGCTGCCTCCTCCTCTGTCTCCTGATTGGTTGCTGAGGCAGAAGGTGCAGCTCCATCTGTAGTGCAGTGAGAGAAGAGCTCAGCGCTGCATCCATCCATCCATTCATTCTGCCATCCAATCCCCTCCCTCTCCTCCTCACCATGTTGTTGGAGGCTCTTCTCTCCTCCATTGATGTTTGTTTTCTCGTGCGTCTGCTCCGGTGGTTTGTGGCAGAGCGTCCTGAAGAAGGCAGCGGTGCGTCGGCGCACCTTGCGGAGGACGTGGCAGACGAGCCGGAAAATCTCCTCGTAGCAGTCGCCGGGTTCGGCCAGCGAGGCCAGCGTGCTGGAGGACAGACAGGCGGCTCGCTGCTCCTGCATCAGCTGATGCTCACGCTGTTTGGTTTCCGAAAACTGAGTTGCTATGACGACCAAACACAGGTTTATCATGAAGAACGAGCCGATCTGTGGAGTTACGCAAAGATTCAGAGAGAGAGAAGCACACTCCTCACTGCAAACACCAAACTGTCTCGCTGAAAGCAAACTTTTTCACTTTTCACAAACTTTTCACTTTTTTACAAAAACATCTCACTCCAAACACACTCATCTAACTACAAACACTCTCATCTCACTGCAAACTAATCTCATTTTACTGCAAACATTATTTCTTCTCACTGCAAACACTCATCTCACTGCAAATACATATCACTAACCCCTTTCACACTGCACGTTTGTCCCGGAAAATTGCCGGAGTGCCTTCTGTGTGAACGCAAACACGTCCCGGATTGATTCCGGGATCGATCCCTGGTTGGGGACCTAGTAACATTGCCGGGTTCAGTCCCGGAACGAGTGCTGTGTGAACAAAAGCCGGATCAATGCCGTTAAGGGTGTGTCATAGTGATGACGCACGTTATCGTGTGACTGTTTTACCGGGTGTTTTGAAGGCAGATCAACATTCGCAATGAAAAAATATGTGCAAACTGTAATGAAGAAGAGATCAGGGAGCTCCCCACTATCCGCACTGAAGCTGAGATCATTTGCCAGCTTTAGTGAAACGGTACGCATCACATTACCCACCACATCGTAATGTCACGTGTCTTTGCGGGATATGTGTGAACGCACACACAGATTCCGGAAAATCACTGGCAATGTGAATGAACCAAAATCAAAAGATCCCGGGACAAATCACGGAACACATTATCCGTGTATTTTCCAGAATCTCTGTGTGAAAGGGGCTACTGTTAATACACTCATCTCACTGCAAACACACCTCACTGTAAACACTCAGTCATCTCACTGCAAACACTCACTGAACTCACTGCAAACACACACTCACCTCACTGCAAACACACTTATCTCACTGCAAACACTCACTCACTGCAAACACTCGCCTCACTGCAAACACTCACTGAACTCACTGCAAACACACACTCACCTCACTGCAAACACACACTCACCTCACTGCAAACACACTTATCTCACTGCAAACACTCATCTCACTGCAAACACTCGCCTCACTGCAAACACTCACTGAACTCACTGCAAACACACACTCACCTCACTGCAAACACACTTATCTCACTGCAAACACTCAGACTCACTGCAAACACTCACTCATCTCACTGCAAACACTCACTCATATCACTGCAAACACATCTCACTGTAAACACTCACTCATCTCACTGCAAACACTCACTGAACTCACTGCAAACACACACTCACCTCACTGCAAACACATCTCACTGTAAACACTCACTGAACTCACTGCAAACACTCACTCATCTCACTGCAAACACTCACTTATCTCACTGCAAACACTCACTCGTCTCACTGCAAATACTCACTTATCTCACTGCAAACACTCAGACTCACTGCAAACACTCACTCATCTCACTCCAAACACTCACTCGTCTCACTGCAAACACTCATCTCACTGCAAACACTCAGACTCACTGCAAACACTCATCTCACTGCAAACACTCAGACTCACTGCAAACACTCATCTCACTGCAAACACTCACTCATCTCACTGCAAACACTCACTCATCTCACTGCAAATACTCACTCATCCCACTCATTTCACAGCAAACACAAATCCATCTCGTTGCAAACACCTGTCTCACTGCAAACACACAGAACAGACAGAATCATCTGCAGGATTATGGGATGCCCACATCAAGCTGAATGAATACTACATGCTAAGTTTCATAGGACCACATGCATCTATTGAGGATAAATGCATCCATAAACAAGTAAAAGAACATCAAATAGGCCTGAAGCACCAACGGCGATATCAAAATGAATCATCAGCATGTCAGATAAAACACTCTACATTGCTCTTTTAGAACAGATTCTATGTGTGAGTGTGAGTTTGTGTGTGTTTGTGTACTTACTATAATCAGCAGAATAAAGTAGATGAAGTTGTAGAATGAGTGAGCATCCATGACGTAATACATGATTTCCACCCAGCCCTCCAGAGTAATAACCTAAACACACCATCATTTGCAGAAAAAAAAAAAAAAAACACTTCAAACAGTTCTCTGGAAATGAAGTTTGCTTCCAATAAGTTCACATTAAACACAAAGAACATCAATCAGCTGGATGACTGTTTTTAAAAGTTCTATGGTGGAAATGAGTCTCCAGCAGATACCTGAAATATAACAATCCAGGCATATCCGATGTTGTCAAAGTTGATGGCTCCTTTGTGCGGGTTTCTGTGTCCGGTGTGGCAGCGGGTGTAGTAACGGTTCCAGTTGACACAGAGCCCGGGGGCGCTGGCATTGAGAAAGGGCTCGGTCACGAGGCCCAGCGCCTGATGGTGCAGGAGATCATCCACGTCCAGACAGCACTGATGTCCCGCAACACGCCGTGCCGGCACGTCACTGCATGACATGATGCCGTTATCCTGCGGCAGAGAGCAGATGAAGGGCCTCTCGTCCTCCTCATTGGGAGAGTAGTACGGAGCAGGGAGTGCCACACCTGTTGAGCTGAGAGAAAGAGGAAGAAAGAGAAAATAGATTTGTGTCCAAAACCTAATCAGATGCTTTCCTGCCTACATACACTGCAATGGATGACTTTCTTAGTATTTTTGTCTTGTTTTTCAGTACAGATATCTAAGCATTTGTAAATCAAGACCCTGCTATCAGGGAATGTACTCACAACTTTTTTTTTCAAAGTTACATAAATGTTAGGACAAAACATTTTTAAAGGAATGTTTATGGAATGTTCTTACAACATTATGCATATTTGATATATGTTCTCATAAAGTTGAGAGAAAACGTTCTTAGAACAACATTCTCAGAACGTGTTATTTGTACTTGAATGTTTAAAGAAATGTTTTTGTAACCTTTACAGGTTTTTTTTTTTTTTTTTTTTTCAACAGCTTAAACAAAATCTTTACTTGTCACATAATTTCTGAAAGCTGACACTCAAACAGTAGAAGCACACACCAAATCTGCAAAACCAAACACTAATTCTCGGACTTTGAAACACTTTTTGCAAAACACAACACACAGTTTTCTATGTAACACAAACAAATCTAACATGAATTAATATTATGGCAAAGGTGTTTGCAAATGTTTGCTTTTGAGATGTGTTTGTGATATTTTGAATGCAGTGCTTCATTTTGCAAGAGATGTGAGGCATTTTGCATTTTGTGTGTGCAATTCTTGGATTTGTGTTTGTAAAAAAGAGGCAATGTTTTGAAATTGTAAGCAGTTGAAAAAAAAACTGTAAATAACAATCCAGACAAGAAAACTGGACATTTTTACATTACTTTTAGTATTAATTAATTTATTTATTTATTTATTTTTACCTTTATTTAATGTTATAATCATGACAAGAAAACTGGAGATTTCAATGTTTAAGAAATATTTCAAAATAATGTTTGTGTAATAGTTTAAAAACCTAAATTTGTTACCTCGGGATACATTTACTTAAAAAGCAAAATATAAGATATCCCATATTCTTTCTAAAAAAAAAAAAAAAATAAAAAAAAAGGATCAAACTGAAGCGAGTTCATGCTTAAAAAGAAAAAGAAATTCTCTCAATATGGTCATCATTTTTCTGACCCCACTGGCAGATTTTTTAAGCTTTATATATATATATATATATATATATATATATATATATATATATATAAACCATTTTTATAGATTTTTCAGAAATCATGACTTAATATCTTATGTCATTTTGTTTGTGTCTTGATTTAAGAATGTTTCTATATTTGTACTGGAAAACAAGACAAAAACACAGAGGAAGAAAATCATTTTTTGCAGCATTTCAACTGACATGGACCCATAAAAAATAACTGATTTGCGAAAACTCTACCTAGGGAGCAACTCCATGCTGCTAATTTAACAACATGAAAGTATAAAAATACACAGCACACACAAATATTGTGTAAAATAACAAATTTGCATTTAGATTTTTTCACAAGTTCGCTGCAGTGCATTTTGGGATTGTCTTCTCCATGGCCAAACTGCAATAATTTCTGGAACAGCCTTCGATTTAAGAGAATGAAGCTGCTCCCTACATAGGCTGCTCACTAGGTTTTGGAACAGAGTTGCTGCCTTCATCACATGTGTTTACACTGATTTACAGTATATCTCTGACATATAAAGACCAACATCCAGAAGCGCAGAAACACACACAGACAGTTTAACAGAGCTCAGAGGGTCAAAGGTTTGTTGGTGCTCCTCTCTATGATCATAAAGGTGACATTCAGATGCTTTTAATAAACTAAAGAGCACATCAGTACAAACGCACAGATCAAACACAGAGAGCAAATGAAATTATATTTCAGAAGATTACAGAGGACAAACATCATCAAAGAGAAGCTGGGTGCTGATTCATCTATCAGTGGTGTGGTGCTCGGAGCCACTGAATAACCAGACACTGAGGATCCGATGACAATAGAGATCTGTAACATCAGCTGTAACAACCTGTAACTACCAACACGCTCCAAAACAACAGATCACCACTTCATAAACCCACTGCACTTCTGACAGAATACATATTTTCACTGCCATGCAATACTTTGGATCAGTAAGATTTTTTTTTTTAAGAAGTTAGTATTTTTATATAGCAAGGGCACATTAAATTGACTAAATGTGACAGTAAAAACATTTCTAATGTTCACCTGTGAATCCTGAAAAATAAAATGTATCACAGTTTCCACAAAAATATTTATACAGTTTCCAGCACAAACTGTTTTCAACATTGATAATAATCAGAAATGTTTCTTGAGCAGCAAATCAGCATATTAGAAAGATTTCTGAAGGATCATGTGACACTGAAGACTGGAGTAATGATGCTGAAAATTCAGCTGCGCATCACAGAAATACATTACAGTTTAACAGATATTCACATAGAAAAGTTATTTTAAATTGCAATAATATTTTACTGTTTTTAGTGTGTCTTTGATCAAATAAATGCAGCCCTGAAAGAGATTTCGTTCAAAAAACATTCAAAAAAACCTACTAAACAAACTTTTGAACAGTAGTGTATTTATCAGAGATTTTCTCCTCAGCACTGTTGGGGTTGAGGTTCTGTTTGTGATCTTTGCTGGAATCCAGCTGGTTTCAGAGCTTCAGTGACGCTGAGGACAGTCAGTCATTATTAAAGCTGCTCTGAGCTGCTGTTCTCCAGTGTGCTGGGTTCAGTGGGCTCTTCTAAAGAGCGATGGGACAGAGATGTGTAAAAATAGAGCAGAAGTAAGACAGGAGATTAGAGATCTGCAGGAGACTGGAGGGAACATGGGAACACACTACTAAGATGGAGTACGTTCTTGTCCAAGACGTCTCAAACAAGACTCGTAATAGAGCTGAAGAGCTGAATTAAAGGAATTTTTCACCCAAAAGTGATGATTTTTTTTTTTTTTTTACAAACATGCAGCTTTTGTCTTCTCAAGACATTAACTGATGGACTGGAGTGGTGTGGATTACTTGTGGATTATTGTGATGTTTTTTATCAGCTGTTTGGACTCTGATTCTGACGGCACCCATTCACTGCAGAGGATCCATTGCTGAGACACTGATGGAATGCATTTTGGGGTTAACTACTCCTTTAAAGTTGCAATGAAATGCCAGTATCGACAGATCATTTCTTCTGCATTGGTAGATTACTAATATTAATAAATGTAACAGATGTTAATAAATGGATCCTTATTGTAAAGTGTTACTAAACAATGAAAGATATGCACAGATGAATCCTACACTATAAGAGCTATAACATGGATTCAGAAAATAAATGGGTGAATTTCCATTTTATGCTGACTTTGAAGCTCTGCAAAGGAGCTGTTCATCCTAGATTGATGTTCTTCTCATCCAGCAGATGTCTTCATCAGTCTTCATCAGGTCCTGTGTGTCGTGAACTACAGGTGCGGCTGACCTCACAGTAATACTGAAGTGTTTATTCTGGAGACTGTGTGAACGCTGCTTTCCTGAGCACTGAAACACACACCGTCCATTATCACAGCCGCCACATACGTGACATAACAAGGTCAGAGCCATAATTCTCCCAGCAGCCCCTGCTGCGCGCCATCACTCATCACACAGAGGAACATTAGAGGAACCACAGAGAGAGAGCGGGAATCTCACATTTCACCCCGGAATCAACTGAAAGAAATATGAAAGCATATTTCACCATTTTTAGAATCATTAAAGTCAAGTCAAATTTATTTTCATGGCGTTTTTCTCAACACACACTGTTTCAAAGCAGCTTTACAGAAAACCATGATGTTGATGTTTATAATATCTTAATATCTTCATGCCTAATAGCTGCATTTATCAGAACACAGCTGAATGGTAACAAAGTTTACAGATGCGCACATGAATCGTTCACAATAAAATCAATAACATGCATTTAGAAAACAGACAAGCTTATCGATTTACTAAATGCATCTTATTGATCTTAGTGAATTATTCAAGACCGCTTGTAAACAAGACATTCATTTTTTTTTTTTTTTTATCTCAAATGAACTGGATTTTCTGCTAGTTACAGAGACCTGGCTGAATGCAGGGGATACAAGTCCTTTCTCTGAACTTGTGCCCACAAATTGTATTTTTAACCCTCTACGGTACGCAATATGATATCAACGAGGAAAAAATTATTTGTGATGTTTTTCCTGCTTAAAATTGGACACTACAACATCAATAAACATTTTCATTAATTTTTTCTTTAATTATTTTTTAAAAGTTTGTTGCCTCAAGGCAACATTGTACCACAACGGACAAATTTAAACATTTGACATTTTCATGCATAAAAAATAAATATATTTATTGTTAACATAATTTTCTTTAACCAAATACTTGAACAGTTAGTTTTGTCTAGTTTTATAATCTATTGCATATCTTATATTTAATAAAATGCAATTTCATATCCAGATGTTGCTCTTAGGCAACATTGTACCATCGTGGATCACAAGTATAACCAAACCATCATATCAGTTATTATATCAAAACATTACAATCAGAGTTGTTTCAAGGTAAAAAAAATAAAAATCAGCATAACTTTATCCTAATATGCACCTTATCCTTACAAGCATGCACATACACACACAAGCACATGCATGTAAAATCTCCTTCCTCACTAATGACACCTCACTGCTTGTGAAAGCTGAGAAAGCAATTCCTCTCAACAGAAAAATCATAACGTGCAGATATAGTATCTGAATTACTATTTTTACAAATGCATTATAAAATTTAGCAAAAATGCAAATATATTTAGATAATTCTTACTCTTTTCCATACAAATATCATATACTTGTATTATAACCTAGCAGGCCCACATGGCCTCATGTGATTCCATTATGGTACAATGCTGCCTTGAGGCAACATGAAGTTTTTTTGTAATTTCCTAAAATACATTTGATGATATATAATGTAAAATTTTTGAAAATACTTCTTTACTTACTAATGAAGGTGACTCAGATTTTTTGTAGCCAATTATATGGATGAAAATTGATGATAAATGCACTTTTCATTGGAGAAAATAGGGAGTCATGTGACACGTGCACATGTCCTGAAATTGGAAGCAAAATGGACCCCTGTGGGTCATGTGACCACTTTTTTGCATTTTTATTGATTAGTGTTTGCGTTCTACTACACTGAGATAGCACTTATCAATTAAATGGGTGTCTCATTTTATTAAAAAACCCTAAAATAAAGTATGTTGCCTGGAGGCAACACCGCCCTAGACTCTGTGGCAGGGGTGGTGGACTTGCATCGGTGTTCAAAAGTATCTTTTGTTGTAGAGATCAAAAGTTTTGAAGTACTTCTCTTTCAGTTAAATGAACATCAACTAACGATCGCTGTGGTTTATCGTCCTCCAAAACCAAATAAGGACTTTTTAAAAGAATTTTCAAACTTCTTAGGTGACGTTGTTCTTAAATATGATAGACTTTTGATCGTGGGGGATTTCAATATTCATGTTTGCTGTGAGTCAAACCCAAGGATTTTATTAGTTTGGTTGACTGTTTTGGTTTTACCCAAGCAGTAAATGGTGCAACTCACAACCAAGGGCATACCTTAGATCTTGTATTGCTGCATGGTATTTCAATCCATGAATCTGAAATCCTTGAGCTAAGTTTTTCTGATCATATGCCTGTTATATTTACTTGCTTGCTTCCAAATGAGGTTTCAAAGACTAAGAGGTTACCACAGCAGACTCGTTTTTTCAGCTCTTCATCTAGTGATGACTTTTCTGTGCTTTTTGAGGAGGCTTGTCTTATGTATAATCTTGATTCCCCCTCAAACATCTTAAATGTAGATGAACATCTCATGTTGTTAAACTCAGTCTGTAACGACATTTTAAATTCAGTGGCTCCATTGAGAGAAAAATGACAAAAATTAAAATCTGAACCCTGGTTAAATAGCACCACTCAAGAACTTAGACGTGCATGTCATAGAGTTGAACGGAAGTGGAAAAAAGATAAATTAAAAGTATCTTTTGAAATACTACGAGTCATTAATCAGGTATCAAAAATCTGTTAAAGCTGCTAAATGTAAATATTTTTCAGATATTATAGCTAAGAACTGTCACAAACCTCAAACCCTTTTTACTATTTTGGATTCTGTTGTAAATCCGACTAGTAATGTCTGTTTAAATGCATCACCTGCACTATGTGATAGTTTTCTTAAGTTTTTTACAGATAAAATAGTTGATATAAGACAGCATATTATACCTTCAAATTGTGACTGGTCTGTCCCCTCTCTTTGTACTTCTACCTTAAATGAATTTCAGACAATTTCTTTAAACTCCTTTCAAGATATTATTAACCAGTTAAAACCTACTATATGTCTGCAAGACATCATTCCCACACGGTTCTTGCTCCAGGTTTTCAGTGTTGTTGGGCCAAGTATTTTGGCTATAATAAACAAGTCTCTTCTTACAGTAACTGTCCCGAAATACTTAAAGCATGCAATTGTTAAACCCCTGCTTAAAAAATCTAATCTTGACCCTACTGTCCTATCAAATTATAGACCCATTTCAAATGTATCTTTTCTTTCAAAAGCTTTAGAAAAGGGTGTTTTACTACAACTGAAGAATTTCTTAGAGTCAAATAATATTTTTGAAAAATTTCAATCTGGGTTTAGGAAACATCATAGCACTGAACCTGCACTTTTAAAAGTGTTGAATGATATTTTATAATCTGTAGATTCGGGGGACTCTGTGATACTTTTACTATTAGATTTAAGTGCTGCGTTTGATACCATCGATCATAGAATCCTTATATCATGCCTTGAAGATTGTGTGGGCATTACAGGTTGTGCTCTTGACTGGTTTAAATCGTATCTTGAAGACAGAATGTTTTCTGTTTATCTTGATGGTTTTTCTTCATCTAGCTCCATCTTGCATTTTGAAGTTCCTCAGGGCTCCATTTTGGCCCCTGTTCTGTTCTCATTATTTATGCTTCCTCTGGGGTCCATTCTTACCAAATCTATCTGCCTTCGAGGAAAAATTATCAAAGAGGCTTGGGATCACTGAATACGTGTCTGATATTAAGTCTTGGTTCTCTTCAAATTTTTTACATCTAAATGAGGGCAAAACAGAGGCCATAGTGTTTGAGTCTTCGGGGGCACCCGATTGTGATTTGGGAGATCTGGATTCCTGTAAAAAACTGTCTGTGAGTAATCTGGGTGTTAACTTTGATTCTGCACTCAAGTTCGATAAACAGATAAATTCTGTAGTCAAATCCAATTTCTTCCAATTAAGATTGCCATCAAAAGCCAAGAGTGTTTTGTCGTTTCAAGAGTTAGAGAGATTGATCCATGCTTTTGTGTCATCACGGCTTGATTATTGTAATTCCCTTTATATGGGAATAAGTCAATCAAACATAAATCGACTCCAGATGGTTCAAAATGCGTCTGCCAGACTTTTGACTGGCACCCGCAGATTTGATCATATCGCCCCCGTATTATGCTCTTTGCATTGGTTGCTGGTCTGTTACAGAATCAAGTTTAAAATTTTACTGTTTGTTTTTAAAGCTCTGAGTGAAACGGCTCCTGAATATCTCAGTGATCTTTTAAATCCAAATACATCTGCTAGAACGCTGAGGTCTTCGGAGAAAAGAGTGTTGATGGTCCCTAGATCTAGACTGAAGTTGAGGGCTGACCGTGCCTTTTCAGTTGCTGGGCCAAAATTATGGAATAGTCTTCCAGTCTCCCTCCGATTAGTTTCTTCAGAATCTGAATTTAAATCCAAGATAAAAACTTGCCTTTTTTCAAGGGCTTATAACTGTCCTTAGAGTATAAGGATTTGTCACCTATCAGTGATTTTTCTCCTCTTTAGTGTATTGCTGTCAAAACTGTTTATATTTATTTGTCTTTTTATAGCTATGTCTTTTTAGCAAGGTTTGTACAGCGGTCAACTACTGTTGTTTTTATTGTGCTTTATAAATAAATTTTGATTGATTTGTGCATGCATTTCATTTTTGTAAAAAATTGTTTTGACCTCAATTTTAATAAAAAATATCATAGTTTTATTTATATATATATATATATATATATATATATATATATATAATCTGTTGCATTTGGATGTACATAATAATACCAAAGTAAAAATCAGTCGCTACTTCCGTTACATTACACAATTTTTTTCCATTGTATAACTGAATCGAGAGCACTCACCAGCCAAAAGTATTACTTACAAGCCATGAAACTCTATTTTGCTTTTTTTTTCCCCCATTTATTTTTAACCCATTGACAATGAGTAATTGCTTCCAAATCACTTTTTTGAGACACAAACAGATGACAGACTCTGCTATTGTTCCTCAATCATTAATAATGATCAGTTTCTCTGAAGCAGCTCTGTAACACTGAATGCTTTGTGCACTCTAGTAAGGGATCTGCAGTGCGCTCTAATGAGGGAACATCGCGACAGCTTCACAAATGTCTCCAACCCTCTTGAGGCTCAATAAACGCTCTGAGTTTACACTTCTGAAGACCAGAAAGATCAGCACGACCATCAAGACTGGAGGTTCAAACCCCAGAAAAGCCTTCAGAGACGGCAGTTCACTCCTGGAGATCAGAGAGTAATCATACAGCAGAAACTCACCATCCATCAGAAACCAGGAAGAAAGATCCAGACCACGAGCAGCAGGATGAAAACCAGCACTGGAGAAGCTACTGATTGTGCTTCCTTATTGAAAATTATGATGAAAAATATTTGTTGATGACTTTTTGTTCTATGACAAAGATGAGATGACACTGATATCATAGTGTTTAATAGTGTTTTAACTGTGACTATATCAACATGCAACATCATTGAAAAAAAATAAATAAATAAAAAGACAAAAATTTAATTTACAAAACAAAAATTCTCCCAAATTTCTATGTATTTTCTTCATCCAAAAATCAGGCTGTTTGATTTTTTGACCCTTATGACTGGTTTTGTGGTCCAGGGTCACAAATGTGTTTTAATAGACTAAAACTCCCAGATTTTTAGTTAACTAAAACCTGACTACACACAAAAAAAACAAAAAAAAACAGGACAAGTTGACTAAATATGAACAAATTAAAAAGGAAATCTGTCACAGAACTAAGACTAAATCAGAATGAAGGTGAGCCGGGACTCACAGGGTGAAGTTCTCCTCCGGATAGCAGCGGTTGCGCAGAAGTCCAGCCCAGAGCTGCACGCCGATGATGCCGAAGATGAAGAAGACGAAGAAGCACAGCAGCAGCACGTTCCCTAACATCGGCAATGTGTCCAGCAGCAGATTCACCAGGATCCTCATGCCTGACACACACAGAACGTGACATAACACTCAGATATACAGCACAATAAACACACATCTACCCTTCACAAGACAATCAGCCTGAAAATCTCTGACCATCTGACCAAACCAAGACATCAGCAGTGCTGGCTCAGAAGGGAATTTGTCTCTATTTTAGCTTCATTTCCATCACAAAAACTGCAATAAGCCATAAATTCTTCAACTTCGTTCCTTGAGTTACAACTTCACATGCAAACAAAGAGCAGATGAGCTGCTTTTGGGGACGAACTTTCCAGGAGCAGAACTTCCTGACATGCGAACGATGTAAGAATCTCTGAAGGCGTTTCTGACTGACGTTCCTCCTCTGATCTCCTCACTAACTGCTCCACGTTCACTCAGATGTTTTGCTGTAGTTTGGAGGTCTAGTCGTCAAATGCTGTTTTTCCACAGCGCAGGTGAAGTAAAAAGCGTCTAAATAACGAGCAAGTCACATCTGACACACTCACTCCAGCCGACTGAAGAAACTTCAGTTTGAGACACTTCATTGTAAAATCACAACCTCTGACAGACTGAGAGTTGGTCTGGAATGATCTGATACGCTTCATCTGATGGAGAAACACCTCACTATGTTCCAGAAAGGCCAACTGAAACATTCACAACTTGTTTTACAGTACTTGAATGATGTGATGAATTCCTTGTCCATACAGCAGAGCATCACGCAGATGTCTGAGTGTGTGAATCTCTGTTTGTGTTTATGAATGACTTGACTCATTTGTGTCGGTTCATAATGGTTCTAAATGACTCGGTAGTAGTGTGTTCAAAGATTCAACACAATCAATACTCATCAGCTGAGCTGAAATGTGTTTTGGATGTGCTGTGAATGATTAACAGAGTGAAAACACAAAAATAAAACAACCATATTTTGGAAACTAATTTGTTCCCAGAAGTGAGATAAACCTGATAAAACCTCCCAAAAAACTGCTTTATTTGACATTCTCATTGGCAAAAACCACAAAATTTATTCATTAATCTCAGCTCATTCATCATTCCTGATGCTCAAACTGCAGATCTTGATGCTACCAACGTCAAGGTCATGGGTTTGATTCCGTCAATGCAATGCAAGTCACTTTGGATTAAAGAATCTGCAAAATACATTCATGTAGAATGCAAAATGAACAACTCTTCATTCAAGCCATTTGTTACATTTTAAAGTCAAATTCTGTCCAAATAGCCATATTCTGATTTATGAAATGATTATAACAACCCATCAGTGTCCTTATGTGAAGACTGAAGTTCTCGTCTGTTCTAGATTGATCTGAGTCTCCACACAATGTGGTCTAAATGTAAATGTATTAGAAACACTTCATCTTCCAACAGATCTCTATTACTTTTTAATTAATTTGACAAAATATGGAAATATATTTTCTGCCCCTACTGATCACAGTGGGGAAAAAGTGATGTTCTTCATCGGTATTTTTATCTTGTTTTCCAGTGCAAATGTCTAAAGATTCTTAAATCAAGAAACATTTAGCCTACTTAAGAAGCAAAATGACTAGATAAGAAGTCTTGTTTTCTGAGAAACAGATCAAAATGAAGTGAGTTTGATTAAAGGGGTCATCGGATGCCCATTTTCAACAAGTTGATATGATTCTTTAGGCCAGGAAAATGGAGTCTGAGTCCAGACCTTGGCTTGGGTCCAATCAGACCACGAGACATAATGGCAACAGCAGCATCATTTTACCATCACACCACAAGCGCTCAGGGTCATTTATTGTAATGATCTTTCGGTGTTAATCCTCCAATATTTATTTCTAGAGCCAAAGCGCTTCATTCAAGCCCTTCCCGCGTGTGTTGCTTCTCTATAAACACGCTAAAGTGCCATTAAGAGCTGTAAATGACGCGGTTATTTTAAAAACAGAAGCAGAAACGCAGTGAGAAGCAAATCAGATCGATATTTTTGCTAAAAAATTTTTGATGCAAATATAGTTATTTTTACCTATCATACATGATTCTGACCTTTCAAGCAGGTTTGTGACAGGACATTTTTTCCCATCCACATTTAGCATTATTAATTTGTACGTTAAGAGAATTTTAAAATAAACACATAATTGTTAAAATAGGAAAAAAAAAAACTATTTGTAGATGGCAAGAATAGGCAACATAAACTTGAAAATTACTAGTTTGTTTTCTGCTCATGATGAGAGCTTTTTGAGAGCAAACATGTTTAGTTTGTTTTAAACAAAATATAAAAATGGTTCAGGCGTCAAGAGGAAAACTCTGAACCCATAGGCCTATCTTTTCTGTCACATGGCCTTCTGCCTTACATATCTAAATGTAAAAAAAAATAATAATAGCTTGACAAAACACCTGATCTCATCTTTTAATATTCATATCTAATTGGGCTCAACTGAGGCTTTATTTATTTATTTATTTTTAAATATAAAAATTTTCAGAAGCCACTGGCCTTTGGCTCTAAGGACCAAATATATTTTTCTATAGCTATATATATCTTTTATGCAGGGAGACCAGGGAGTGTTGTAACATGGGGTTAGTTGTAACACGGTCAGTTTGACAAGTCAGAAAATAGCTGTGGTGATGTCATCAATATCATACACTCCATTCACATTTTTAATGTTACAGAAGAAGTGGCATGTGAATGTGAGCAACATTGTAGATTTTATGACCAAACAAATGATTTTCAGGTTTTCCATCACTAGAGAAAACACAATGAATCTAGGAGCTAGGTAGCACAACACGTAGACACAAACAATAATAACCGGCGAAGTACAGGGGTCCGTTGTTCGTACATCACTAACTCAGTTAGCTGGATTTGATTGTTGACGAGTTCGCTTGATCTTGGATTGGTTGGTTCTTCGAAGCTCATCCTAGACTTGCTGTCATAGCAACAGGTCCATAAACTTAAACCTGTTCGGGAGCAGGCTTATTTCACGCAAACAGGATTAGATTGCATCTTTTTAAGCAGAATCGATACTTAAAACTTGTCCTAGCCACCGCTACTTTATTACAAGAGTACCCTATTGGTCCAGGGACACTAATTTAAAATAATAATCATTTAAAAATTAATTTGAAAATAATATAACAATATAATAATATAATATAACTATGTTGTGTAGTCTATAATACTATAGACACAGTCAGTTTTATTCAGTGAAAGATTTATTAGTGATGAAATAATTACTTTATAATTGTATTGGAGTCTTACACACATGCTATAAAGTTAATCTGAATCGTGCATTAATTTGAGTGGTGACAGCTATTATGGGAGTGGCTTGATGGAGCGCGGAGATGCAGATAACTGGATCTCTAAGAAACTTTAATTAATGCTGTCACATAAGAAATTTACTTCAAAGATAAAATTAAATGAATTGCTATTTACAACATTGAAATAAAAATGTAAAGCCTGTACAAATACTAGAAATCGTGAATATAAATAATTGAGAATCATGAAAAACATATTTATTTATTTTAAATAAAAAAAGTGAACATTTCATTTATCTATTTTACAATTTATGTAGTTTTGTTCGCTTGACTGTTTCCTTATAAAAGTCCAGAAGTTTGTCAAGTTTTTCGTCAGGTGTCTTTTTTAATTATATGATGTCATTACGTTGCTGTCTTGCTGCCAGCCAATCGCTGCGTTGACGATCATGGTTTCGAGTATCGATTAGTGATGTTGGGTTCGAGCGGTTCACAAATCGAACTGAATCGAACTTTTGTTCCAGGTTGATGATGCAGGAGGCACAGCCGAAGTAGCACGTCCAACTCAAAAAGAACCGAATGAGCCGGTTCAACCAACTGTCGAAGTTTGCCGAGGATTACCGAAGATTCTGAGGAGTGAGTTGACGATACTGTGCATGCCTGTGAGGCGCGTACTGGAAATATACTTATGACTGTTATTAATTTACATTATTAAAACCTGCAAAAACCTTTCTGTCGAGTGATGTAAATAAATTTTACAATAGTTTATTGTGCATGCATATTATATTTAAAGTTGCTTAAGCGAAATCAAGGAGTTTCCCAGCAAGCAATTTTGCGTTTAAAAGATGTCTATTAGCTGTTCAAACACAGCCCAGACGTCTAGGCTAAAACAAGGCAAAATTTGGACTATCAGTGAAAATTTAATAGACGGCTAATCGTAGCCCAATAATAGACTAGTCATCAAATAGGCTAATGAATGGCTACATAATATATACACCTAATAGACAACAAAATGGCAATCCATCCAAACACGTTAAATACACAGCTTTTATTAAGAAAAATAACATTAACAACTTAGACAACTTAAGACAATAAAAAAATAATAAAAATACTAAAAGAATGAATGACAAAAAAATATTATAAATACAACTAAATATAAATATTATGATAAAAAATATGAAATTAACAATTTAAGATAATAAAAATATAAAAATGAAAAATAAAATATTTTAAATAAGATATTTAAAGAAAAAAAAAAAAAAGAAAAAAATATTAATCCTTTTGTTGGGATTTGAACAAATAAAACAACCACAGTGAACTGTTACTGGTTTTATTTCTTGTTTAAAATGCTTCCCAACTCCATTCCTCAAGTCTAACTCTATTGCTGCCGGGAAGTTGGTCATCACAGCATCTGCCAAATAAGAAAAAAATAGCATAAGAAAAGCTTTTTTGGCATAATTTTTACTTTAATTACACTGATTGTGACAGGGAGTCATTCTCTTTTGCTTGGATGCCTACTAAAAACAAAAACAAGATATATTGTGTATCACCTTTCAGTGTGTGTTAAAAAAATAAATAAATAAAAAAAGAGAAACTCTGGTAAATGTTGTGTGTTGTATATACATACCTCTAATGACAGACCAGTGCAGTCTTTTCAAATGCCTCCATCTGCAGCGGACCACCCCATTCATGTTGAATTTAGACATGAGGGAATTTTTTTAAAACCCTAAAATATAATACAGATTGAGGTGGTTAACAATTGCGGACAAAGTTTGACATTTCAAAATGACCAGTAAATAAATTATTTTTTAAATTTCTGATTTGCATTGTAACTTATTGAGTATTGACACCACAATGTTTGATTAATGTTGCATGTTTTATAGGCTTTACCTGTCCAGCATCCTTCTGGCACTGTCTTTGAGGTTTCTTCCTTCAATTCTGCACAACTTTGACACCTGAATAACACATGCCAATGTCAGGCGGGTAGTATTATATACATCGGTGTACAAGTGTTTACCAGCCTTAAACACCGATGCCATTGACCTGCAAGTTTTCCATCACTAACTCTTTAGAACTCTTTATTCCAGCAGTTTAAATTTTTCCCTATTAGTGCCCCCCACATCTGTCTTTGCCTCCAGAATTGTCTGGCACAACTGATTTCATAACACAGTGACAGCTGCTGTAACTAAAAAGTAGCCCAGTACACACATTAACCTCAAATTTACATTGAATAATAAATTCACCCCTACCGTTTTTATTACAATTTGTTTTCTGTTTGTACTGTTTATGTTGTAATGCTGCATTACACATCTGAGCTATTCGCACTATTTTAATACAAACTTATAATTGATAAATTTATATTGCCATTTTAAATCATTTGTATTTTTAAGCTTTACTATCAATTTGGAAGTTTCAAAATAACTCTTGTACTTGAACAATGACAAATATATTCTATTCGGTTAGCTCATGCTCTCTCTGTATGTAACAAGCCATTGCTCAGTCATAAATTCAATATAATAATTAAAATAAATGGACTTTGTCAAAGATGAGAGCTGTAGTGAGGAAATGTTCTTTTGGGGAGTATTTTTTATTTATTTATTTTTTTTTTTAAACCATTGCTGCCCAGATCTCCTCAATTTCCAACTGCTTTTCCAGATGTTGAAACTCCTCCTGAGTTTGTCCAATTCTTCTGAGTGTGTTCACTGTATAAATAAATATAGATTAATCTTTGGCAAAGCTGTTTTTGTTCTGTTGTTTGCTCTTTCGCGGCTTCTAGCGCTATTTTAAAATCGCTTGAGTTTGTAAACACGTACAAATTATAAACTTTTACTCTATTATCTATTAAATTTTGCAGTTTATTCTCTGAACACATGCATGCTGAACTGTGGGCCTAGTCACGGGTCACTATCAACTACGATCTGCTCCCTTCACTAAAATGTCATGATAACAAATAACATAATACAGATAAATAATGAACACATGAAAAAACTAAAACACAGATACTTACAAGACCAAGTAGGAATGTCCTTTATCGTTTGTTGTTTGCCCGCTGCTCTCCGACAGGTAAACTCCGTGCTCTCTCTCGTGTAAAAACAAAATTCAAAAAGCAACAGTGATCTCTACTAACTTTCACGTCTTGTGTTGCCTCATGTCTCAGTAGGTATACAATTGCCATCTAGCGATTGAGAATTATAATTGCATTTTTATTTATAAAATGAAAGAGAGTCGAATAATATCAATAATATAGTATAATGTGTAGAAATGTTACATTTAACAGCTTGTGGGATGTATGACATCATATTATCAAATGCAAGTAAACTTTTGAAGCATTTAAATTATTTTTGGCATAATAAATAATGTTATATTTAATAATGCTGTCAAATAATTAAATAAAATATAAAATTATGCTAATTTAAACGTTTCAAAAGTTCACTTGCATTTGATAAGAAGGTGCTTGGGCAAAAATTACATGTAAACAATTTTAAGGCTATTTTGGCTATGCTCATCTGGTCTGGTATAGGGCTATAGCCAAGCCATTAAAATTAGTCCACGGATTGCCTCGATTTCAACGGGTGGGCTAAAAGCAGACTACACGTAGCCCGTCCAATTTAGAGCTAAAACGTGGCTACATATAGACCATATCATGAAATGACACTTATATCTTTGTAGATATTATTGACACTGCGAACATGATGGGATATCAACCATCTCATGCGCTGCCTGGCCAAAAACTACAGTGAATCAGTTTTGACTATAAGTGGGCTACAAATAGCCAGTCTGACTACGAGATAAACCAAGCCTAGCAGAGGCTACGCATAGAACATGTCTAAGAAATGAAACCAAACACCTTGCAAACGCTGTTGACTTTGCTTACATGATGGAATATCATACATCTCACAAGCTATTTTGCCAAAAAACGACATGTAACCAAATTCAAGGTTATATGGGCTAGAAGTGGGTTACACATAGCCGGACTATATCGGATCTGTAGTTAACCGAGATGGTGAAATGATGGCTATTGCTTTCTGGTTTACTCACTCTTTATACTGTAGACATGTAGAACACATCCGCGTTTGTGCATCAATGTCTGTAATGTGTGCTGTAGGTGTGAAACTTTTAGGAATTTTATCCAAGTTGTAGGCTAGTCAATATTGCTCAAAAAGGATATGAGAACGAAACTGTGACCACAAGTATCGATACATCTGCCCTTTTCGGGGAACACAAGAATGCGCAATAATCTTAGACAACTTAATCCAGATATTTTAATCAAATATGCAAATTTGTTTGAAGAACCAAATTAGCCAGAGATCAGTTATCATGATTAGAAGATCTGGAATCTTTCAAATAATCTCAGATGTACCAAGCAAGGTTCGAAGAATGGGCCCCTGAACAGAACAAGGAGTATAAATACTAACGCAAACGAGGGACTAGTCTTCAGCTCCATTCATCGCACCCAAAGAAAAACTGCAGTGCTTTACCGCTATAGGACAGCAAGAGCTAAATAAACTTGTTACTGCATCTAAACCAACAACACGCCTATTAGATCCTGTACCCACTAAATTACTGAAAGAGATGTTACCTGTAGCAGAAGAACCGCTTCTCAATATTATTAACGAATCGATATCTTTAGGTCACGTCCCAAAATCATTCAAGCTGGCAGTTATTAAGCCTCTTATTAAAAAAAACAACTAGATCCTAGTGAACTAGCAAATTACGGACCCATTTCTAATGTTCCGTTTGTCTAAAATTTTAGAAAAAGTTGCGTCTGCTCAGTTTTGGAAAAAAAATTCTCTCTATGAAGAATGTCAGTCAGGTTTCAGGCCCCACCATAGCACAGAAACTGCACTTATTAAAATTACAAATGACTTGCTTCTTGCGTCAGACCAAGGCTGCATCTCATTGCTAGTTTTACTTGATCTTAGTGCTGCGTTCGACACTGTAGATCATGAAATACTCATAGATCGATTACAAAACTATACAGGTATTCAAGGCCAGGCTTTAAGATGGTTTAGATCCTACCTCTCTGATCGCTACCACTTTGTTTATTTAAACAGGGAGTCTTCTCAATTATCACCAGTATAGTATGGAGTAGCACAAGGATCTGTCCTAGGTCCTCTGTTATTTTCAATATACATGTTGCCCCTTGGTAATATTATTAGAAAATACGAGATTAGTTTCCATTGTTATGATGATGATACTCAACTTTATATCTCAACAAGACCAGATGAAACTTCTAAATTATCTAAGCAGAGTGTGTTTAAATTATATAAAAGTCTGGATGACCAATCATTTTCTCCTATTAAATTCAGATAAGACAGAGATATTACTTATTGGACCAAAATACAGTACACAGAATCTCTTGGATTATAATTTGCAACTAGACGGATGTACTGTTACTTCCTCTACAGTCAAAAACCTGGGTGTTATATTAGACAGCAACTTGTCTTTTGAAAATCATATTTCCCATGTTACAAAACAATATTCTTCCATCTTAGAAACATTGCCAAGCTACGAAACATGTTAACGGTGTCTGATGCAGAAAAGCTAGTTCATGCATTCATGACCTCTAGACTGGACTATTGTAATGCACTGCTAGCTGGTTGTCCTGCACCTTCAATAAACAAGCTACAGGTAGTCCAAAATGCATCGGCTAGAGTCCTTACCAGGTCAAGAAAATATGATCATATTACCCCAATTTTACGGTCTCTGCACTAGCTACCTATTAAGTTCTGTATCAGTTACAAAATATCATTACTTACCTATAAGGCCCTTAATGGTTTAGCTCCAGTGTACATAACTAGTCTTCTACCACGCTACAATCCATCCCACTCCCTAAGGTCGCACAACTCTGGACTTTTGGTAGTACCTAGGATAACAAAGTTAACTAAAGGAGGTAGAGCTTTTTCACATTTGGCTCCCAAACTCTGGAATAGCCTTCCTGATAACGTTCGGGGTTCAGACACACTCTCTCTGTTTAAATCTAGATTAAAGACATCTCTTTAGCCAAGCATTCACATAATGCATCTCATAATCTTGTACTGCAGTTATATCTGATCAAACGCACATTACTATTCTTTAGCTTGGGTTGAACAAATCATTTTTGCTTGGATGGAACAGCAACTATGCTAATTGTGTCTTTATATGTTTCTCTGTTTCTGCCACAGGCTTAACATCCCGTGGTAACTAGGAATTACACAAGCTTCAGTCTGGATTCAACCCTTAAATAATCTGAGATGACCAAACACCTGAGAAGAAATGAGGCCAACCCCTCAGAGGACCTCAGATGATGCCAACCCTCAGACAACATACAGAACTACCAAATTGTAGAAACTTAATTTTCTGTAAAGCTGCTTTGCAACGATTTGTATTGTGAAAAGCGCTACCAGGCATCCTCAAATCTGGACCTCGAGATCCACTTTCCTGCAGAGTTTAGCTGCAACCCTAATCAAACACACCTGAACAAGCTAATCAATGTCTTCAAGATCATTAGAAAATCACAGACAGGTGAGTTTGATCAGGGTTGGAGCTAAACTCTACAGTGGATTGGACCTCCAGGGTAAGATTTGAGGAACTCTGCGCTATACAAATAAACTTGAATTGAATTGAATTGAATTGAATTGAACTAATGACTTGATAAATTGAACACAGGTGAACTGAATGACATAATCAGGGCAACTAACGAAAACTAGGTCAAATGACTTATACACGCGTGATATCAAGTAAAGCATAAAAGCAGGGCTCTTTCTGGAGCTTCATAAGATATTTCTCTGAGATTCTGAAGGCAACGATCTGAACACTAAGGTGAGTTTTTGGCACAGGGCTCTACTGAATAACTTTGTCTTTAAAGTACATTGAGAATACAACGTGCTCAGTATATGAGTGCAGACAATTCACTTTTGCTGCTTATTAATTTTCAAGTTCATGGCAATGCTGAGAAGTCTGCTGCTTTTCATCATGTTCTCCATGGGAAATGCAGAAGGTAAACACGACACTTATTTGTATAAACCCTCATTATTCCATTTTAAGAGCTTGTTCTGCCAAACCTTTGGCATTTTGTATCTTTATGGAGCGGAATAGTGATTGACTTGTATTTGTATGAGTAAAGTGAGTATTACAAGACTAACACTGTAGGCCTACTGGATACAGCTGACATAAAAGGAAACTGCGACTATGGATGGTCAAATTTTGGAGTCCAATGCTACAAGTTCTTCTCCCAGTCAGCTAACTGGATCGCAGCAGAGGTAGTGTTAGTTACAACAAGGCAGTTTTATTTTTTATTTTTTTTTTTAATAAATAAAACCCCTTTTAATTTTCCTTTTTAGAAAACTATACTGAGAATTAATCATCAGAGCAGATTTTGTTTGAAAACCACGAAGTAATTGACATTATTTTGCTAAAGACTCTTTAATTTATGTCTCTGTAGAGAAACTGTATAGCTTGGCATGCAAATCTCGCATCTGTGCACAGTGAACTGGAAAACAATTTTCTGAGGAGTCTGTTGCCGCCTTCTACACGATGTTGGCTTGGTGTTCATGATGGTGTACAAGTAAGTCAAGTTGCGTGGCCTAAAGAGATTTGTTTGTTGAGGTTTCTAACGAAGATAGTTTAACTTCAAAGCCAAACTAAGTGACATTCTTTATGGAGTCTGAGTACAGAAGAGCACTTTTAATCACTGTCTTTGCTCTTTAGGAAGGAGAGTGGTTGTGGAGTGACGGAACTCCATATGACTACACCAACTGGTGCTCTCATGAACCTAACAATCTAAATGTTGAGAACTGTGGAGAGATCAGCTGGACCTGTAAGAATGCAGTGTAGTTTTTACTTTTAAATTGGCTCGTTTTCTAACACCGCTATAATGATCAGAATAACTCATTTCATTCTTCCACCCTACAGCTGACCATTGCTGGAATGATGCAAGCTGTTCAACCTCAATGGGCTATGTTTGTGCTAAAGATCTGTGATCATTCGCAGTCATCCTGCTCCAGTTACCTTGACTGTACTACATTTTAAAGTTTCTGAACTTATCTCTACAAAATTCTCAACCTTAATATCTTAATACTGAAACACTCCTCTAATCAATAAAAGCATTAAAGCAAACCTTGTGGCGTTTAATCAATCATTCATAATGAGAATATGGTTTGTAGAATGGCATTTGGCATTAAGTGATGTGCTTTTGTTAGTTTGTCTTGCTATAGATGTGAAAATTAGTATTTCTGCAAGTGTAATACAATTCTCCGGCATAGATAGAAGTTTGGTTAATATAAAAACGTTAAAATACACCCTATATGCCACTATCATAGCTTGAATGCAGTGTAAGAATTTGACAACTTGAATTAAACCTCACTGCATTAAATATTAGAACAATACTACCAGAATTACTTCATGAGTGTCAATTCATTTGTAATTACTGATCATCAGCCTTTATCCACGATGGCAATTGTCTTAATGAGAACTGTTTACATGGAAGCAACTTAAATTGTTTCAGAATCCGAAAAGGCTTTATTGCCAGGTATGTTTACACATGAATAATTTGTTTTGGTGATGGAAGCTTTCACAAGCAGAATGACAGTGACACAGATAATAAAAATAGAAAAAGTAAATTGGGAATAATATACACACAAATTTACAAAATAGACGATATGGTATTTGTATGTACAGGTGTTATGTACGAATTCAAGGACATGCAAATAAGTATGCGTTAAATGTGTAAATAGTGTTGTTACACGTTTATTGTCAAGTGTTCATGAGGTAGATTGCCTGAGGGAAGAAACTGTCCTGTGCCTGGCCGTTCTGGTGCTCAAAGCTCTGTAGCGGCGACATTTCAAAGAGGAGGTGTGAGGGGTCCAGAATGATTTTGCCAACCCTTTTGCTCACTCTGGATGAGTGCAGTTCTTGAAGAATGGGGAGGGTTGTACCATTGATTCGCTCAGCAGTCCGGACTATCCACTGTAGCCTTCTGAGGTCAGTTTTGGTAGCTGAGTTGAACCAGGCAGTTATAGAAGTGATGACTGCAGAGTAGAACTGTTTCAGCAGCTCCTGTGGTAGGTTGAACTTCCTCAGCTGGCGAAGGAAATACTGGGCCTTCTTGACAATGGAGTCTATGTGGAACTGCCACTTCAGGTCCTGAGAGATGTTGGTGCCCAGGAACCTGAATGACTCTACTGCAGCCACAGTGCTGTTCATGATGGTAAGTGGGGGAAGTGGGGGGTGGGGGGGTTTCTCCTGAAGTCCACGATCATCTCTACTGTTTTGAGCGTGTTGAGCTCCAGGTTGTTGTGATCGCACCAGACAGCTAGATCTTTAACCTCCTGTCTGTAAGCAGACTCGTCACCGTCCTGAATGAGGCCGATAAGTGTGATGTCATCTGCGAACTTCAGGAGCTTGACAGAGGGGTCTTTAGTGGTGCAGTCGTTGGTGTAAAGGGTAAAGAGCAGTGGGGAGAGAACACATCCCTGGGGGGCGCCAGTGCTGATCATACAGGTGCTGGATGAGAATTTTCCCAGCTTTACTAGCTGCTGCCTGTCTGTCAGGAAGCTGTTGATCTACTGACACATGGAGGTGGGCACAGAGAGCTGAGTTAATTTAGACAGGAGGAGGTTTGGGATGATGGTGTTGAAGGCCGAGCTGAAGTCCACAAACAGGATCCTTACATAAGTCCCTGGTTTGTCCAAATGTTGTAGGATATAATGCAGTCCCATGCTGACTGCATCATCCACCGACCTGTTTGCTTGGTAAGCAAACTGCAGGGGGTCCAGTAAGGGTCCAGTGATGTCCTTCAGGTGGGCCAGTACCAGTCTTTCAAATGACTTCATGACCACAGATGTTAGAGCCGCAGGTCTATAGTCATTTAGTCCTGTAATTTTGGGTTTCTTTGGAATGGGGATGATGGTGGAGCATTTGAAGCAGGAAGGGACTTCACAGTTCCAGTAATCTGTTGAAGATTTGTGTGAAGATGGGGGCCAGCTGGTCAGCACAGGATCTCAGACAGGCTGGTGTAACACAATCTGGGCCTGGTGCTTTCTTTATCTTCTGCTTCCTTAAGACCTGACGCACATCATCTTCACTGATCTGAAGTGTGTGTGTGTGTGTGTGTGTGTGTGTGTGTGTGTTGTGTTGGGGTGGGGTGGGGTGGGGTGGGGAGGGGGGGAGGTTGCTGGAGGTTTTAATGGATCCATGGAGAGAAGGTCAGAATGGGAGTGGGGTGTGACACTTTTTTCAAACCTGCAATAAAACTAGAAAAAAAATTAATAAATTGTCTGCCAGTTGTGGATTTTCCACAGTGCTGGGGGATGGTGTCTTGTAGTTGGTGATGTCTTTCAGACCTTTCCACACTGATGCAGGGTCTTGGCAGAAAATTGTTTTCTCAGCTTTTCAGAATAGTTTCTCTTTGCCAATCTGATCTCCTTCGTCAGTGTTTATTTACCCTTTTTATACAAGACTCTGTTCCCATTCCTGTAAGCATCTTCTTTGGCCTGAACGAGTTGTCTGAGTTTTGCAGTGAACCACGGTTTTTCATTGTCTTAAGTTAAATGAGTCCTGGTAGGAATGCACAAATCCTCACAGAAACTGATACATGATGTTACAGAATCCGTGAGCTCATCTAGATCATTGGTAGCAGCTTCAAAAACACTCCAGTCAGTGCAGTCGAAGCAGTAAATCCCACTCTGCTTCATTAGTCCATCTTTTACAGTCCTTATTACAGGTTTAGATGATTTCAGTTTCTGCCTGTTCAGTTTCAGTGAGTCTCACGAATGCATCACACCAGTCACATCCACTTTCTCATATTACATAGTTTCTATTTTGTATAAAGAATAGAAACAACATGGAATTCCTGAAAAGTAAAAAAAAAAAAAAAAAAAAAAAAATCCCCGTTAGGTCACTGCCATGCTCCGCCTACAAACCACGTGAACAGTCCGGCTAGCGTCTCAGCAACAGCGGGACTCGAATCGCAGACAGTAGGCTGTCAATTTCATCGTGACCGCATCGTGCAGCATGCGTTCAGCTTCCAAGAGAGCCGAATGCTCTCCGTACCAACACTAGAATCCCTCGAGAATCAAGTGAGAACAGAATCCACTGTAGCGAATGCATCTCTATGAGCCTGTTCAACTCCCCCAAGAGGCGAATGTACTCCATCCATACTTATTCACAAAGAAATAAGCGCAACAAGCGCATTCAACTCCCTCGAGAGCTCAATGCATGTGCTTCTCTCCCACACACACAACATAAGAGTCGCGTGAATCCGCAGGTATCAAAGTTTTTTTTTTCTTGAAAAACTAAATGCGCACGCTCCTCACACATGCACAAACCACATCAATCATGCATGTCCTCAGGTCCTCAAACAGAGGCACGCACTACCTGAAACAATTTGCAGACTGGTTCCAACACATACACAAACGGCTCCTGAAGACAAAGATGATGATGCCATGCATTACAGGCGCCCTCTTATGCCGGTTTCACACTGGATGCTCAAGCAGAGCAGAGGCAGCACAGAAGCTGTGTGTATAAAGCTGAACAGTGGCTTGTGTAATGCAAATGCAGATGAGGATCGTTTTTCGAGTGACTTTTTTCAGGTGTTCTCCGACAACTGTCTCTCATGTGCTTTGATTTATGATATGGGCAGTACTGTGCTGTGATGTGGCCGTGTTCCCCTCTGTCCCACACACACATGCATATAACATGCTGTATACTATGTAGTTTGCATGATAAAAGTAATCTTAACTTTAAGATATACACTGCCGTTCAAAAATTTGGGATCAGTATTTTTTTTTTTTTTGAAAGAAAATAATACTTTTATTCAGCAAGAATGTGTTAAAATGATAATAAAGCCTTATATTGTTAGAAAAGATTTCTATTTTGAAAAAATGCTGTTCTTTTTAACTTTTTATTCATCAAAGAATCATGAAAAAAGTATCACAGGTTCCAAAAAATATTAAGCGGCCCAACTGTTTCAAAAATTGATAGCCTAATAAATCAGCATATCAGACTGATTTCTGAAGGATTTCTGAGGGATCATGTGACACTGAAGACTGGCATAATGGCTGATGAAAATTCAGCTCAGCATCACAGAAATAAATGATATTTTGAAGTATATTAAAATACAAAACCGTTATTTTAAATTCTAGTAATATTTCATAATATTAGGCCTACAGTTTTTTTTGTTTTGTTTTGTTTTTTTGGATTAAATAAATGCAGCCTTTGTGAGCATAATAACTTCTTTAAAAAACATTAAAAATCTTGCTAATCCCAAACTTTTGAATGGCAATGTACATATACATATTCAAATGGTGGACTGGGGTCCAATTCCGGACCTTGGCTTGGTTCCAACCAGACTGCGAGACATAATGGCAACAGTAGCACCATTTTACCATTTCTAAATAAAGTGAGCAGCACTTCAAAATCACACCACAAGCGCTCATGGTCGTTTATTGTAATGATCTTTCGGTGTTAATCCTCCAATATTTATTTCTACAGCCAAAGTGCTTCATTCAAGCCCTTCCCGTGTGCATTGCTTCTCTATAAACATGCTAAAGTGCCATTAAGAGCTATATGATGCGGTTATTTTACTAACAGAAGCAGAAACGCAGTGAACAGCAAAACAGATCGATATTTTTGCTAAACACTGCAGAAAACAACAATGATGCAAATATAGTTATTTTTACCTATCATACATGATTCTGACCGTTCAAGCAGGTTTGTGACAAGACATTTTTTTCCATCCACATTTAGCATTATTAATTAGTACAAGCATTTTAAAATAAACATAATTGTTAAAATTGGAAAAAAATATTTGTAGATTGCGAGAAAAGACAACATGAACTTGAAAATTACTAGTTTGTTTTCTGCTCATGATGAGACCATTTTGATTATGTCTGTTTTAAGCAAAATATAAAAATGGTCCAGACTTCAAGAGGAAAACTCTGAACCCTCATACAGTATCTTTTATGTCACATGGCCTTCTGCCTTACATAAATGTAAAAAATAATAATAGCTTGACAAAATATCTGATCTTATCTTTTAATATTCACAGCTAATTTGGCTCAACTGATGATTTATTTATTTTTAAATATAAAAATGTTCAGAAGCCACTGGCCTTTGGCTCTAAGGACCCAATATATATATATATATATATATATATATATATATATAGAATTTTTTTTTTTCTTTTACAAAGCATTACTGGTGCCCAGACGGAAATGTATAACTATATATTTATAGTATATATATATATATATATATATATATATATATATATTATATATAGTTATACATTTCCGTCTGGGCACCAGTAATGCTTTGTAAAATAAATATATATATATATATATATATATATATATATATATATATATATATATATATATATATATATATATATATTATATTATATTATATATATTCCTACTTCGCAATGTTGGAAATATTTCTGCTTTAAACCATGAAGGCGAGTCAATGGATATCACCAGTGGTGTAGTCTACATGATACACAGGTATGTGCTGTATACCCACTAGGAAAGGTCAAGGATTTCCGTATACCCACTTAAAAAAGTGTGTGGATACGTGACATCGTTTTGTCACAGAACACGTTCATTCATAAATTCACCCAGTTTGTGTTGCGAATCACCGACTCTTTGATAATCACACCGTATTTCTGTTGACGACTTGCTATTGTGCAACTCTTGCGCAGCATTGAGTGCACAATCTTGAAATTAACTAATGTGAATCACTAAAGGACATATGAAATGAACTACACCCTTTCAGTGTTTTCATAAGCCTGCCCCTGAAGCTGCTGCTGCTTCGAGTGACACTGCAAACAGATTACAGGAATGTTAACATTATAGAAACTACAGAAAATGAGCCAGATAAGGCTGATACTATCCAACGCACTACAGAAAACGAGGCCGATGCTATCGTAGCGTTACCTGGTACGTCAAAGTAGCGTGTACGTTACGTAACTGTAACAGCAGGGGATTGTTGGCATATAAGAACGAGTGATTTCAATAAAGAAAAAGTTAATATTAAGTGACTTACACTGTTTGACTTTAGTAGTACTGCCTGATTTTTCTTCAGTTAAAGTAAAATAGTTTAAAACAAACTCACAACTGCCGCTGCACAGCTCCATTCAAGCACAGCGTTGTTTCATTTATGAATGAATCTGATTTTTAAGCGAGTCAGTTCAATTACATTTACATTACATTTACATTTAGTCATTTAGCAGATGCTTTTATCCAAAGCGACTTACAAAGGTGGACAACAGAAACAATCAAAACCAACAAAAGAGCAATAACATGCAAGCGCTATGACAAGTCTCGGTTAGCCTAACACAGTACACATAGCAAGGTTTTTTTTTTTTTTTTTAAGTAGATAGAATATAGAAAAGAAAGCTAGTGTTTTAGATTTTCAAGAAACGCTAGCAGTTAAGAATAAATATGCAATTGATAGAGGGTCAAGTGTGTGTGTGTATGTGTGTGTGTGTTTTTTTTTAATAAAAAGAAGGGAGATAGATAAAATAAAATTAGAAAAGAGAATGCTAGAGTTAGAGGGTCAAATAAAGATGGAAGAGATGTGTTTTTAGCCGTTTCTTGAAGATGGCTAAGGATTCAGCTGCTGGGATTGAGTTGGGCAGGTCATTCCACCAGGTGGGAACAGTTAATGAAAACTCAGTGAAAGTGATTTTGTGCCTCTTTGGGATGGCACAATAATGCGTCGTTCACTTGCAGAACACAAGTTTCAATAGGGCACATAGGTCTGAAGTACTGAATTTAGGTAAAGGGGTGCAGAGCCAAAGGTGGTTTTGTAGGCAAACATTAATGCTTTGAATTTTATGCGAGCAGCTATTGGTAGCCAGTGCAAATTACTCATTCATAAAGACAGTCACTGACTGAGTCCCAATGTGCATACTATCCATCCTAAATTCTATGTGATATTAGTAATTTTCAATATTATTTAGGGGAGATAGGGTGGATAGTATGCACATTGGGATGCAGGGACTTGATTTGTTCCTGAATGAATCAGCCGTTCGAACAAATCAATTGAATGAATGATTCAGTGATAAAATCAGTAACTTGCTGCCACCTAATGGCAGTTTTAGTTTCATTTTTAAAGTATCATTTCAGTTATTTAAATCATTGAATGTTTCTATATTCAAAATTTTATATTTAAAACATTAATCTCAACATGAATTTTTGAAGTTAATTGCACTCATGCCACCCCTGAGCCTCATTAAATGTCTGTAAATACACCTCTGTAGTGCAAACAGTTTTTGTTAATACTGATTTTATTTCATCGGTAACTTATTGTTCTTATTCCATTGTTTTAATTAGAA
>CM077236.1:913869-918869 GCA_039654775.1 Spinibarbus caldwelli | reverse complement strand
TTACAAGCTTTCTGAAAAGTTAAGTATGCAAATGAGGCATTATATAATGAAATATGTGCTCATTTGCATACATTTCCAAAACAGGAATCTGAACATTAGATAAAGTCATTCTCAAAATTCTTTGTTGACAAAGGTTTTTCTAGAGGGGATTCTGGATTTCTTTTTATCACTCCATAAATCAGACAGAAATAAAACGTTAAATACCGCATATATAAATGGGAATATGCACCAAACCCCTCAGTAAAAGCATTCAGAATATAGAGACGAAAAAACCTGTAAAGTTTGGTGTGTAAGAAAAAAAACAAAAAAAAAAACAATTTAAAGATATGGATTGGAATTGAAATCTACACACACAAACAGATAAAACAATAAATAAAATTATAAAAATAAAACACTTAAATGTGTATTTTTGGATGCATGTTATGGATGCAAAATAGACCAAAACTGACCAAGGAATGAAGAAACACTGATTTAAATGCTTAGACGCTGATGTGGGGTCAGTAGAGAGGACTCAGGCTCTATTTATACAGCGGCTCCAGCAGAAGCGCACGAGTGCTGACTGAAACCGGCACAATAATGAAGGCCTTTCCCAGAATCCTCAATGAGACTGAGTGGAAAATGGAGTATTTGAGGAAGATCCGGAGACACACTGCAGTTATAGATCACGGCAGAATATATCTCTTACACACACACACACACACTCACACCAATAACACAGCTAAACTAGCTGAAGATCTAAGATGAAGAGATCCTGAACTTGTATTTAATACCTGTATGTCACTTAAAATAAGTGACATACAAAATTTAATTAATAACAAAACAAAAAAAACATACTGATTTCCCATAAGATGAAGCAGAAAGCAGGATATAATAATAAAACAATAAAAAGATCAAAGTGTTGAGAGATGTTCATAATTAAAAGTCATAGTTGGCTTTGTTAATTCATCAAAGCTTCAATGATGTGGACAGAAAAAAAAATTGTATAATATAAAATATAAATGAACAGATTAAGGTTCAATCATGTTCAAAAGTCTGGGGTTGGTATTTTTTCTTTTCATCAAGGATGCATTTAATTGATCAAAAGTGACAGTAAATACATATATAATGTTACAGTAGATTTCTATATCAAATAAATGCTGTTCTTTTGAACTTTCTGTTCATCTGTGAATCCCGAAAAATAAAATGTATCACGGTTTCCACAAAAATATTGTGCAGCAGAACTGTTTTCAACATTAATAATAATCAGAAATGTTTATTGAGCAGCAAATCAGTATATTAGAATGATTTCTGAAGGATCATGTGACACTGAAAACTGGAGTAATGATGCTGAAAATACAGCTGCGCATCACAGAAATAAATTACATTTTAACAGATATTCACATAGAAAACACTTACTTTAAATTGTAATAATGTTCTGCTGTTTTTACTGTATTTTACATCAAATAAGTGCAGCCTTGGTGAGCAGCAGATACTTATTTCAAAAACATTAAAAAACCCTACCGATATTAATGTTTGTCATTATATTTTAATATTTTTACATTCACATGGAGGATATATATATATATGTGTGCGTGTGTGTGCGCGCGCGTGTGTGTGTGTGTGAGGAAAAAAAAATGAATAAAAATAATATATATATATATATATGTATGTATAGACTGGTATATATATATATATATCTTTTTTTATTTCACAGGCATTAGATGACATGACACATGAAGCAGCGTCTGTCTGTCACGGCTCATTGAAACACATCCAGAGAAGCCCAGTGGCTGAGTGAAACTAAACTCTCTTATTGTCTCCACGGCGACACTTTCTGATCTCCATGGTAACAACAAGAGTTTTTAAATCAAGTTAATTGAGAGTCTAGAAGTTGATGGCAGGAGGAGCAGCAGAACATCAGCAGACGATCACTCACTGTACATCTGCACCACAACAACAGACTGTAGGAACACTGAGAGCTGCGTAACTGTGAAACACATAAACGTAGAGCAGCAGGGTTAGGGGAAAAATAGCTTTACATGTCAAATTAATTACGTATAAAGTGCATGATTTAAGAGTGGAATTTTACGGTTGTCCACTTCATTACATGTGATTTAACCATGTACATTATTTCATCAAAGTTGAAACTTTCTGGGCTAAATGAGGAAAATAACACTCCTAATAAATAATAAGTTAAAACCTCTCAACTTGAGAGTTTATTGCTTGATTCTCTGCATTAATAACTCAAGAATCAGCAGATGATCATCCGTCAGCCGCTGCACAAACACAATCACGCTCACAGCTGACCACTAGTGAGGGACGAGATGCTGACCTTTAGCGGCGTCATTTAGAGCCGCTGACACGCCGATATGATGAACGACACACAGCAAACACATCAAGAGAAAGTGAATAATCACACCAGACTCCTGAGGAACAAATCAAGCTTCAGACGCTGCAACACGCACTACAACACACCCGAAAACCACTGCAACTCCACCTAAAACAGCAATCATCTCACTGCACAGCACTTATAACAGAGTGAGCAATGAAAAATAGAAAGCAGAAGCCACTATATTAATTTTTGCATATCAAAATATGTTATAATGGAGTTTAAATCATCTTTCTGAGGTGGAAAGCTGTTCTGCATTCAATGCATGACTCAATGCATGATGTTTTGTTTTTCATGATTCCGTCATTGCTGAATTCCAATGCAAAATCAAAAAAAAAAAATGTGCAATCCTGCACAATTTGTAAACTCACCCTGAAATAATTGCAAAAATAAAGGGCTCACAAAAATTTTATAATAAATATCCCTAATTTTATTAAAGTTGGAATGCATTATTTTCATGAGGATACAAATGTTACGCATGTCATGCCAATACTTATGTTTCCATCCAGTTACGAATTAGCTTGCGCAAAACTGGAATATTGCAAAGAATATGCGAATAAAGCACCATTTCCATCCAGTGAGTTGAGAAGAACAAAATGGTCACTTCCTGATTAACTTGCGCTAATTATCACAAAGAAAAAAATAGCATTTCAGATGCTGTGCAGTGAGATTTGTACATTGGTTTGTCCAGTTTTATGCTGTCCCACTGCAAAATCACATGTCTTTTTGATGCACATTAAGGAATTTATTCGGTAAAAGTGTTTCCATCGTAGTATGTGCATGTTTTCTTACAAGATAAGAAATTTATCTGACTTTGTTGAGTGCATACATTTTTATGCACATTTTTAGAATTTATGCGCATCTTGGCATTTCCATCCAGCGTTTTTTATGCGATATCCCAAAATGTGCATGAAAATAGGTGGATGGAAACACAGTAGTCAGTTGGGTTACTTTTACATGTATGACTATTGTGCAACTAACATGATACATAATATGGTAAAATTGTTACCCTACTTAAAATAATAAATGCAATACAAAAAATGCCACCACAAAATTAGTCATTTTAATCACAAAATTAATAGGAAAACAATCCCTGGTGGGGCTGATTATTGTAAACACAGTGACGGACGAGGCTGAGGTTATTTTCTGTGGTGACTGGCATCTCTGTAGCATCAGTCAAAGGGTTTGGATCATGGTATGGTTTCTAGTGTTTCCCGCTGCGGCGGAGCCCTGATGCTCACCGGTTAAACATGCTGCCGACGGCAACAGAATCCCGCCAGCATTCCTCAAGACAGAACCGTCCTGTTGCTGTGGCAACAGAAAAAAAGAGCGGGAGTGGAGCGAGCGACGGACGCTCCTCAGAGAGACCAGAAAGAACAGAAACACAAATGAAATCAAATGAATGTGTGACAGAGAGAAACTCCCATCACAACACAACACTGAACACTTCAAACTGACTGGAGCGTCATCATCTGTGTGTTCCTTCAGACACGTAATAAACTCCTGCTTCCCCATCCTGACAAAAACACCATTCATAATAATGAGCTGCATCTATTATTTTAACATATTTATATTTTATTTTATACTACAAATGTAACATACCAGTCAAAAGTTTGGAATAATAAATATTTGTGAAAACTAAGATACATATCCATTTAAAGGTTTGAGGTAAGACAAAGAAAAATAAATAAATAAATAATTTTTGTTCTTCAAGAAAGCATTGAATTGCTCAAAAGTGACTGTTAATATTTTAACATTTATAATGTCAATAAAAAATTCTATTTCAAATAAATGCTGTTCTTTTCAAATTTTGTATCCATATGTCAATTCTGAAAAACAAAATGTATCAAGTTTCAACAGAAATATTTTGTAGTAATACTTCATAATATTATGGCATTGACAAATACTAAACTAAACTTAAAATAAACTTAAAATAAAATAAAATAAAATAAACATAAAAGTTCAGAAGGTGCTGTAGAATAGAAATGGCCACAATAAATGTAGTAATTTTTAATCTAATTTTATGTAAAAATGTCTTCACTTTTATCAGTCAGATCATATAATGGACATCAGCTGTGATTTTAATGTCTGTCATGTTGTATGTCACCAAGGTTCACACACAGTATATGAATCTATATGACAGTAATCTGACAGATGATCCAGCGTGACAGATGTTAAACTCAGACTGTCGTTCACTAAACAGTGTGGTATTATGCTGTTTTCATCTGCACACTGTGATGTTTCGCTTTTCAATTTCCTCTTGTTTGATCAGTTGTTACTTCACAGTGTGTCAGAATGTACAGCGCTAAAGAAAAGTGTGTGTGTTGTGGGTTAATTGCATTATAAATAGTCCCAGTAAAGGGATTTGTATTGCTAATTAGTCTTTGCGGTGTTGTGCTGGTGTTATCTGTCAGCGGCGCTTTCATTCCGCCGCTCAGATCTCTCTCATTCAGCACAGGTGAATCGTTTCTCTTTGATTTGTGCTGCTGTCTGTCAGATCTCTCAGTCGAGCGGATCAATCGGGCCCTTAATCTTTCACATTCAAACACAAACAGGCTCCACGAGCGCCTCTGACAGCAGCTGAGTGACGGGACGCTGAGAAAACTCACAAATAACTGTTATTTAAGACAAA